>CAUYON010083560.1:0-49869 GCA_963573935.1 Arctocebus calabarensis
ATGTCTTTATATAGTGATCAAGAAAATGCCATGAAGGCTTTCTGTAACAGTACGATCAAAACATTTCTGAATGTATATGAATCGTGCCCTATGATTGCACCAATGTACAGAATTATGATTCAATAAAATTATAAAAAAAAAAAACCAGGACATTTCACATAAAAAAAAATAAAGATAAGCAGTAGCTAACTTCCTCCCCTCCTTTATTTCAGCAAAAGTTAATTAAATTGTCATGCTTTTATGTCAACTACTGGAAAATACATTCTTTCTTAGCCAGGAGGCTGCATGAGATTTGTTATTTGGAAGACCTAAGAGATGTTATTGGTTCATATTTACACGTTTTAGATAAACAGGAGATTGAGTTACTGAGGTAATCCTTCCAAAGCTGGAGGTCATGTTCCTAAATCCCACCGAGCAAAGCCTGCACTGAAGGAAAGCGGGCTCTCTGAGGAAGGCGCTGAGGGCCCACGGGCTCCCTAGGAATCGGCCCAACCTGCGGGTTGCCATTTTATCGCCTTGCCTTGACAAAATCACAGCAGAGAGGCTGAAATGCACAGAGGTTCCAGCTGAACCTGGATCACTCCCTGCATCTGCTGAGCAAGGGTGAAAGTTTGAGCAGGAGGAGTGATTTGCAAAGAAGGCCTATGGCAATACAGTCAGGTTTCAGAGTTGGTGGAAAACAGAAGGTCTATAGCCCCCCTTTGAGTAAAACGCTGGGGAAAGGGAATGTGGAACCTTGCTCCTCTTCCATCCTACCCGTTTTTTATGGAGGTTGGAGTGTAGCGGTGCAGCCTGTGGAAACAGCATCCCCAGGAGCCTGCTCCTGCGCTCTAAGAATACCCTTCTTTGTATCTGTCCCCTGAACACCTGGATCAGTCCCAAGTGCCAGTGAGTCCCTCCTTGCCTATTTGGCTTTAGAATAAGTGCTTCCCAATCTGTTGTAGGGGTGGGGAGTGGGCAGCATCTGACAGCCCAGATGGCCCAGTCAGAATGCTCAGTATCTGGACCATCAGCCCTTTCCCATTTGAGCTGATTTTCCCAAGGTCATTGGCACACTTTAGGTTCTAGCTTTTCCTTGGCTAATTTTGAGAGCTTTGCATAAGAACCTTGGCTATCCAAATTCACAGAAATGAAACATTTTTGCACAGAATAGCCTGAAGGAAGCAGGCTCCTGTATGACATAACCAGCTGGTCTTTGGGAGTGCCCGACAGAGCAGGTTTGGGGGACACAGTGAGCTGTGCATGAGGGGCCTCAGTGGTCTGCAATGCACAGCCCCGCAGCCACACTGCCCGCAGGGAGCACCCCCATGACTGATCTAGTTTCTGACTTGGAGGAGTCTTTGGCTCTTTCAGTATAACTTGCAGTGGGAGATGGGCTGGGGGTTGGGGAGTAAAGCCTAACTGTGGCATTATTTCTCCAGGTTTTCTATTTCTGCCATAGTGCTAATGACTCTTCCAGGTTCAGTAACAAGTTGCTGACCCAGGGGTCGTCCTCATGCCTTCCATTCCAACTCTGAACTGTATCATTTGTCCTGAAATCCCTTCCCTCCCCTTCTATTCTTAAATGACTCTCCAGGGAGGTTGCATGGATACCTTTCTGCCTCAGCCTAAAAATGCTGACTCGCCTCCCCTGTTGGAGGAGGCATCCTGTCTTTACTGGAGGTCTTGGCAGCCTCCAGGCCTACCCATTTTCTGACATCTAGATGCTGAATGTAACCCAGGCTGAGCCGGGCCTGTGGTGGGTGTGCCACCTGAGCCCTGTGCATGGTTGTACCTTGCAAATGTACTTATTTTTGTTCCATGATGTGGGTGTTCTGTTCTTTAAAAATGGTTGTATTTTCTTACTGTTCATAAAAATGTTCCTTAAGTCATACAGAAAGAGAAGCAACAAGGGCCTTGCGCAGCTCGTTCCGAATGCAATTGTAAATGTCATGTGTATTCAAAACTCAGCTCTTAGCATTTCTTGCCCAGCAGTATGACGTAGATCCTTTCGGCTACACGCAAGCATTAAGTCCTTAAACAGAACTCTATGCCGGTCCAGAATGTACCCCGTATCTGGAGTTTAGGAGAGGTTTTAATCACCTGCTGAGGGATCACATGAGGTCTCACTAGTTCAGTGCATCCTCTTCAGAGCCCAGAAACTTCCGAGTCCCCGTGGAGGGTCACTCAGCCCCTTCCTGCAGAGGCAGCCGTGCGGGGTGGAGGTGTGCCTCTCTCTATGTGTCACTGTCGCAGCCACCCGGGAACAGATGCTGCCATGCTGCCATGGGAAGTCTGCACGTTCTGCTTCAAATGCCCTCCACGTGTGGAGTCTCAGACCTCAGCCCAGGACCATTGCAGCTGGTGTGCGAAGGTGAAGGCCTTCCCAGTCTCTGAGCTCCTCTGGAGAAACACTGTTCTTTCACAAGAGACTTCTTAACTGCTCAGTTTTGGACTATTTTAAACAGTTGGCTAAAAACTCCTTATAACACTTGCTACATATCATGTTTCAATTGGCTTGCTAATTTTTAGTTTTATTAAGTGAAGTATAACTAAGAAGGACTTTTTTTTAAATTATAAATAATGTGGTTTTATTAAATAAAAGTCATGTAAAATTGTTTAAAAAAAGAAATATTACTGGAAACAAAGTCCGACATTTCATAATGATAAAAGTTTAATTCTTCATGAATCTATAATAATAATAATAATAATAAAACAGAGCCTTAGAATACACTAAGCAAATACAGCAAAAGCAAAAATAATAATAATAAAAATAACAAATTTTGTTTACTTAATTCTCAAAAATTGATAGAACTATACAGAAAATCAGCAACTATAGAGAATTCCTGAAGGATACCACCAGCTAGCTTGACCTAATTGACATTTATGGAACCAAGCACCCAATGACAGAAGAATACACATTCTTTTCAAGTACATATAGAACATTCACCAAGATCAATCATATACTAGGTCATTAGGTAAGTATCAGTGTATTTAAAAGAACTAAATACTATTCAGCAGTGACAAGAAGCAAATTACTTATACGAATACGTGTACCTCAAGAACATTGCTGCATAGTAAAAGTGTAGAATATTGTGACTCCATTTACCTGAAATTCATAGGAAAAGCAAATTTCCAAAGATAGCAAAGCAGTGGCTCCTCAGGGCTGAGGTGGGAGCAAAAATTCACTGCAAATTGGTATTAAAGGACTATTTTGGTAGTGATGAAAACTCTATAAATTTAGGGCAAATCATGAGATGGTATACTTATATAGCTCAATTTTATGGTTTATAAATTGCACCTTGATAAAGTTGTTTTGAAAATTGAATGTGCTGCCATGGATCTCATCCCATGATTTTTGCTTGGTGTCTGTTTGAATCTTTCAATTAGTCAGCTCAGATCATTTTTCAGCTCTTCCAAATTTTTTTAAATTTTATTAAATAATAACTGTGTGCATTAATGCATTTGTGGAGTACAATGTGCTGATTTTATATACAATTTGAAATGCTTATATCAAACTAGTTAATATAGCCTTCACCTCAATTATTTGTTGTGTTAAGACATTTATACTCTACTCTTAATAGATTTGATAACTAGAATCCAGAGAACTCAAACTAATTAATAAGACAAGAACAAGTGATCTTATTTCATTGTGGGCAAGAGACTTGAACAGAAGCTTCTCTGAACAAGACAGGTGCATGGCCTACAGACACATGAAAAAATGCTCATCATCCTTAATCATCAGAGAAATGCAAATCAAAACTACTTTGAGATATCACCTAACTTCAGTACGATTAGCCCACATCACAAAAATCCCAAAACTACAGATGTTGGAGTAGATGTGGAGAGAAGGGAACATTTCTGCACTGCTGGTGGGAAGGCAAGCTAATTCCATAACTTTTGGAAAGAATTTTGGGAGAACACTTAGGGAAGTCAAAGTAGACTTGCTATTTGATCCTGCAATTCCTCTACTAGGTATATATCCAGATGACCAAAAATCATTTTATAACAAAGATATTTGCACCATAATGCTTGTTGCAGCTCAATTCATAATTGCCAAGTCATGGAAGAAGCCCACGTGCCCATTGACCCATGAATGAAATAACAAATTGTGGTATATGTACACCATGGAATATTATGTAGCCATAAAAGGATGGAGACTACCTGGATGGAGCTTCAACATATTCTTATTAGTAAGTATCTCAAGAATGGAAGAAAAAGTATCCAATGTACTCAGTACTATTATGAAACCAATATATAATCACCCACACTTTCAGAATGAAGGAGGGAAGAAGAGAGTGAGGGGAGGGGAGGGGGAGGCCAGGTGGATAGAAGGTAATTGGTGGGACCTCACTTATTTGTGTATAATGCAAAGGTACATATCGAAGTTTTATTCAAATAAACATTTATCTTTACTTCCCTTGATCTGTTCCTATTGTGCTTGTTTAATTCTCCATTTATATACTCAATCCTTTCTTTATTGTTTGCATTTATTATTCTTTGATTTTTTGAGAGCTTTTCAAGTTCCACATAGTCCTATGATCTATGATCATTGTTTAAATTTGAGATGAGTCCATTTTTCTCCTTATTACAAGTATTTTCATCTAACATTAAATTATTAAAATTGATCAGAACTTAAGAGCATTGGTGTATACAGGGACTATTCCAGAGACCAGGCACATACACAGCCCCCAAAGTGGGGAAGAGCACGGAACATTTCCAGAACTGAAGGAGTCTGGGGCAGAACACGTGGCCTGAAGGGTGCGACGAATGAAGTGACACTATACTTACAGGGAAAGCTTGAATCCTGAACTTTATTCTCAGTGTTTTAAAAGATTTTAAAGGAAAAGGGTAACATAATTGGAATTTTTCTTACAGACATTATATAGGAAGTGGGAAGGTGGATGAAAAGAGGCCAGTTAGGATCTCTAAGGGCTCTTTAGACTAAAGTGGTAAAAATGTAAACAGAAGTGGAATGGTCTGAGAGAGAAAAACTATGTATGAGTATGCAATGGACTGGAGAGGGGGAGCCAGGACAAAAGACCATCTTGGTGTGACACCTGCATCACAGAGCTAAAGACCCTTGCAGTTTGTAGGCTACAGTATTCAGGGCTGTTCATGACTATATTTCCTTTAGTCAGGATAGAAAGCTAAATGTTAGTTATGTGAAACGTCGTATTTTAAGTAAATTATAGTTGTTTTAATTTTATTTTGAGTGCTTAGGTTAGAAGACAAAATATCAGGTTCTAACCTTTCCTCTTCATTTATTTTACGTGCGTATGTATATTGTATTTTTTATATATTATATATACCACGTTAAATACGTATATATACCTATGATAGAGTGTGTGTCATGTTCCATGTAATGACATCTCAGTCAACAACAGACTGCATACAACAGCGGTCCCATAAGTTGAGAAGGCTGTATTTTTACTGTACCTTGCTATGCTTAGTTGTGCCTAGATACACAAATACTTATTGTGTTATAATTGTCTGCAGGATTCAGTACAGTCACCTGCTATACAGGTTTTAGCCCAGGAGTAATGAGCCACACAATATAGCCTACATGTATAGTAGGCTATTCACCATCCAGGTGTGCAAACTTCATTCTATGATGTTCACACAAGAAAATCATCTAACCCTGAATTTCTCACACCATAACCTTATCCTTCAGCAATAAGTGACTGCATATGTGTGTATATACATATTTAAAAATTGAATGGGTTTCAATTCCTGTATTTATAATAATAAATAAGACTATAATGGCCTATTGGTTTTGACAGATTACTAAATAAATAAATTCTATTCAAACTGCCATATGTTGCCTTATAAATAAAGATGTCAAGCCATATAATTTAACAGATATTTGCAATCATATTTTCATGTATTTTTAAAAAAACATTAATAATTTTTTACATATCAAAATTGAACTTTTTATGTTATCCTGGAAAATAAATTGTGTGTAGATGTAGATGTGTAGTATTTTCTTCTCACTCAGTAGCTCACCATCATCTGCTGAGGAAAGCTCGAGAATTCTAATTCTATTAACTAGAAAGGAATGAACTTTGTGTAATCACAAAAATGACTGAGCATCTTATTTGTACCCCTTATAAATAAAAGACCTTAATGGACGTTAATTCCATACTAAAACTCTCCCCAGGTGAGTTTCAGTATGATGAGCTGCTAAAAATTGGAGGTACATTTTTACATCTTTAGTATTTGTAATTTAATATGACTAGTGGATGATTTACAGCAGCTTTTTCTCATTGACTTGAGGGTTGTGATTCTTTGAAAAATCAAAGTGTTAAAACATTTTTGTTCAGGAACTTGATGGTGAACCATATTGCATATGTTAGGTCTTGTTTCCTGTAGCATCGGTGTATTTTTATTCTAAATGCTTCCTCTCCCACACTCATTCAGGACGCACTTCTCCACCTCCGGGCCTGTCTCTCCAGCAGGTGGGAGACAGTGTGAGGAAGGTGCCGGCCCAGCTCCAGGGAACGACTTGCACTTGCATTTTCACACAGGCTTAAAATTACACAACTGCTCACTAAGCTTGGCCCCAATATTTCTTATGTCCAAACATAAACCTTTTACAAAATTAAGGCATGTCTTGAATTTCATTCAGCGTAGTATTCAGAACAAGACTTCTATTCATTAAAAAGTAGGCCCACTATTTATTTTGAGTTATAAAACCAACTTGATAAATTTTTAAAAGCAACCTTTCCCCCCCAAATCCCTGTTTTTATCAGTGAACTCTGAAAATAGCATCTTACTTTCTTCCACCATTTTTTAAAGAACACATTATTCTTAAAAAGAATGCCATATTTTAATAATAACATCTAGGAAGTTGCCCATGTACACTGAAAAAAATTATTATCTAGATTTTCTATGTTCTAAATCAAATGTTTGGCTGAATTGCCATATGATGTGTCTTCAGCCTGTACAGGTGTCTCTCAGCACCCAGAGAGGACTGGCTCCAGGGCCCTCAGATGCCAAGGTAAGTGGATGTTCGAGTCCTTTATGTAAAATCGCATAGTAGTTGCATGTAATCTACACATATCTTCCTGTGCACTTTAAATCATCTCCAGATTTCTTAAAGTACCAAGTATAATATAAATACTACTAAAGGCTGGGCACAGTACTCACTACTGCAATCCCAGCACTCTGGGAGGCCGAGGTAGGTGGATTGCTTGAGCTCATGAGTTTGAGACCAGCCTGAACAAAAAGCAAGACCCCGTCTCTAAAAACAACTGGGTGTTGTGGCAGGTGCCCGTGGCAGGGTGTTGTAAGGCAAGAGGATCAATTGAGCCCAAGAGATTGAGGTTGCTGTGAGTTATGATGCCATAGCACTCTACCAAGGGTGATAAAGTGAGACTCTGCCTCAAAAAAAAAAAAAAAAAACTAAAATAAATAAATAAATACTATTTAAATACTTTGTATATATTGCTTAGGGAATAGGGAAGAGAAAACGTCTCTACACACTAGGTGCAGATACAACCATCATCTTTTCCTAAATCATTGATTCAAGATTAATTGAATACACAGATCCAAAATGCATGATATGGAGGGCTAACTGTACTTAGTTAGCTGAGTTATTTATATAAAATGATTAAGGACAAATTTTGGTTCATATATAAAAATATACATATGAACATTCATAGGTATTTTATATTTTTCACAATTTAGTGCACCCATCAGGAAATATGCCATGTTTATGGCTTGGAATACTTGACATGAACATATCAATTATCTCCAAAATCATTTATAGATATAATGCAAATTCAGTGACATTTTCAGCAGCCCTCCAGTTTTTAAAATATTTTGACAGTTAATTTAAAATAGCTTCATGACTTTGAGATAGAAAAAGATCTATTTAGAAAGCAGAAGATCCACTATCTAGAAAATTATTTCATAATTCTTTACTTAGACATTAAAAATCTCTATTTACAATAGGTATCATAAAGACAGTGAAAAGGCAAGCCAAGGAACAAGAGAAGATGTTTGCAATGATGGGTTTATATCCCTGCATCCATCTATCCATCTGTATTTTTTCATGCAAATCAATAAAGACAAAAAACAACAGAAAAACAGGCAAGAGGATTAAAGGCATCCAAAGAGGCAATGCAAATGCTTAATAAATATATTAAAAATATATTTAAAAGTATTCAACAGTATCTGTGATCACATATCAGAATGGCCAAAACTACATGTGCGCGGTGAGGGTATGACACATTGAGAATTTTTCTACACTTCTGGCAGACATGTGAGCTAGTGCAACAACATTAAAAGTAGCTTGGCACACGGTAAAGTTGAACATACACACACCCTGTGACTCAGCAATTCTACTTCTATGTATATAAAACAAAAGTTTCGTTCATATGGATGGTCCCAGCTGCGGTATTCATAGTAACTAATAACTAGAAATAGTCCAAGATTTTATCTACAATGAAATGAATAAATTAGAAGTAGTCATAAATCGAATACTATATAGCAATAAAAATGTACAACTTCAACAACATTCAAATGCATGACTGAATCTCACAAATTGAGCAAATGAAACCAAAGTGAAAGGGAAATACATAGTTCATGTAAAGTTTCAAAAAGAATAAACCTACAAAGAAAACACAAAATGTAAGAATTTTTGGCAAGGATATGGATAAATAGGAAAGCCTGTACACTGCTAATGGGAATATGAAATAGTTCCCTTCCAAATTAAGCCCATCATCCAACAATTTCCCTTCCAGATATATATCCCAAAGGACTGAAGGCCAGGGGAGAAGCAGGTATTGGTGCTCCAGTAATGGCAGTGTTATTCATAATACACAGAAGGCAGAGGTGACCCACATTGTACAAATTCTGCATTGATGGACACACGAATAAACACAATCTGGTACATCTATATGCAGGAATAGCCGGCCATAAAAAGGAAGGGAACTCTGACACATGCTACAGGGTGCATGCACCTTGAAATACGACAGTCTCAGAGGGACACTGTATGGCTTCCCTTACATGGGCTACCTAGAGCCGCAGACAGAGTAGAATGGCGGTTGCTAGTGGGAGAAGAAGGAATGAGGAGTTGTTAGTGGGTGCATCTTTGAGAAGATGACAAATTCTGGAAATGGGTATTGGTGATGAACGCACGACAATGAGAACAGACTTACTGCTCATGAACTGTGCCCTTAGAAATGGTGAAATATCCTATGTACTCAGTACTATGATGAAACCAATTTACACTCACTCACACTTTCATGTGATGCATAGATCACAACTATGGCCCAGGATGAAGGGGGGAGGAGAGGGACTCGAGGGGAGGGGGGAGGTTGAAGAGAGGATGAATGGTGGGATCACACCTATGGTGCATAATGCAAGGGTACATGTCGGATCTATTAGTATAGAGTATAAATGTCTGAACACAATAATTAAGTAAACGAGATGAGGTATATATTAACCAGTGTGATGTAAGTGTTCCTAGTTCTATATGAAATCAGCACATTGTACCCCATAAATGCATTAATGTATACATGATCTATATGTTTAAGATTTAATAAAATAAAGAAATATGGCATGTCTATAAAAAATAATTAACTGACAATATACCTTCTAATTTATACTGGCCATTTAATAAAACCTCTTCTTTTCCACTCCAGAAAAGAAAAAGTAAAGAAATGGTGAAATAGGATGTCTAAGTTATGTCTGTTTTACCACCATCACAACAACAATGACAACAAGAAAAACCTGGGCTATAGTGTTAGAAGTAAAGATAGTGGTACTCTTTTGTGAGAAGGGAAAGGATGGTGATTGGAAGGGAGCAGGTGGTTTGGTGGTGGAGAGCTTGCAGGGTGCTAGCAATATTCTAGTCCTGGGCATAGGTTGTCAGTGGCAGCTAAATGAATGTTTGCCTTATATTTATAAAGCCTCATATTTATGTTTTGTATCATCATCTATCCTATTTCACAATAAAACCTTTTAGAATAACGTCTGCATTGCATGCACGCTCATGGAAAACACCCAGATCATGTGTTATCACAGCGCATATTTTGCTGCGGTCTGTAGTGGAAAGGACATGGGCTTTGGGTTCAACTGCCAGACTGAACTGGAATCTCAGCTTGGCCATGTCCAAACTATGTGATGTTGAAAATTCTTTCTTTTTGATGCTATTTTTTCACCTTTATAATTGAGAACATGATGAGTGTTTTATAGAATCATTTTAAGGGTTAAAAGCCTATGTAAAAATATACAGCAATTGCCAGCGAAGTAAGTGCTCTAAACATATTGTGCTTTAGTTCTTTCCCTTTCGAAACAAATTTCTTCACATATTTGAACGTGTTACCCATTGGAGAGTTGAGAATATTCTTGCATGGAAACCAGCTCCAAAATACAGATCAAGTTGAAACTGCCCCAAATTAAGTTATTTAAGAAAAGTTGCAGTTCATTCTCTAATCTTAATTGATCAAATTAGAAAATAAGCCGACTGCATTGATAACTGTTTGTGAGGGTGTAAAGTTATGTCAAACATTATATTTTAAAAATGCAAAAATGACAATAAAGTCATTAAACAAAAATTAGTTAAATATTTTTAAAAAGCTATTTATTCAAATAGTGAAAGAGAAAATTTACCTTTAAAGAATTGCTGCTAGTTAACAATTTTAGAGACTCCTTTTGTATCCAAAAGATAATGAGGCAGTCTCTGGTTTTCTACATGCTATTTGCAGAGGTTTAACTATGTATCATACAAATGCTTCCAGTTTATCCAAATCTATTGTTAAATTACCTATGCAATTATCTCAGTAGAAATCATTATACCTTTTTATTGTTAATTTCATTAACACTGTAGTGGAAAGAGTCTGGATGTATTTAAATGAAATTCTTGGAGTTTTTATTATGACAAAGGGGACATGTCTATATTATTTGAGGGATGTGATACTCACTAAGGCACAACAAAAAATTATTAATCACTAACAGTATAGATAAAAAATAAATGGGCATTAGGCTTACGACAAGGCATACTTTTCAATGATTCCAATAACAACATCTTTTTATACATATTTCTATTAAAATAAAGCTAATAATTCACTTAAATATTCTACCTTATTTATTATTTTTTTTTTTTGCAGTTTTTGGCCAGGGCTGGGTTTGAACCCACCACTTCTGGCATATGGGGCCAGCGCCTTACTCCTCTGAGCCACATGTGCCACCCCTTGAAATTAAGACTATGAAGTGATGGCTCTATCTTCTTGTCTTTGCCATTAAGAGAATAGTTGCTAGAAGTTATGCATTGACATACAGCAAAAAGAGGGGGCATTCTAGAGAATGGTCTCATTTTTGTTTTTGTAGAGACAGAGTTTCACTTTATCACCCTCACTAGAGTCCTGTGGCGTCACAGCTCACAGCAACCTCCAACTCCTGGGCTTAGGTGATTCCCTTGATTCAGCCTCCCAAGGAGCTGAGACTACAGGTGCCCACCACAAAGCCCAGCTATTTTTTTGTTGCAGTTTGGCAGGGCTGGGTTTGAACCCGCCACCCTCACTATATGGGGCCAATGCCCTGCCCACTGAGCCACAGGTGCCGTGCCTGGTCTCATGTTTTGAGAGTAACATAAGCACAGACTACTGCATGAAAAGAAAAATTTCAAACACACATTTTTTAGAATTTTCATCTTTATCGTGTTACTTTCTACTCTATCACAGTATAATTTACTATTCTCCATCAAACTTACTCAATTAAATTAGGACTACAGATGAAATAGAAATTTTAGAAATTCAGCCAACTCCCTGTATATAATTCTCAGCCTTACACCCTTTTTGTGTTGCATTCCTGCATTGCTCTTGGTATTCCAACTGTTTTCAAATCAACACAGGTAGTTCCTGAGAGCTTCTTCTGTGCAAATACACCAATTTAATACCTTCCTACCCAGAATTCCCAGGAGAACACTGGGTATACAAGATTATTGAAATATCAGACTTTGTTCAACGTTCTTTAGCTACTGTGAAATGGGCTACAAATTAGCTTCTTATTAATTTCTAGCTGTAAAAATCTTCCTCCCCCCAAATCCTTTAAAGTAGTGCTTCAATACCAACTTATGGTTAACAAAGAGTAGTAAGAAGAGTCTTTTATGAAATTTATTTTACATAATCTAATAGTATTTTGGTGGAACAGAGATTGATAATGAAGGGAATTGAGAGTATGACTACTTCTTTACGGATATAAATTGTGATTTCTGTTTCTTTTTTGATGTTTCAGAATCTATTTTGTCTAAATATTTATTAGTATTTTTTCCCAAGGGACCAAAACACAACACAAAAAAATAAGAAAAAAGTGACATACTTTATTCACCTTACTTTGTAATCAGAATTGGCTATGAAGAAAACATTTACTTCAGGTTATAAATTTCATAAGGGACATTGTAAAGTCCTGCTATTTTTAGAATGTTCCTGTCTTCTTCAATATTAAAATATGAAAAAAGGGCCCTGCTTTACAGTGGATAAAAATATGACTTGTACTTTTTTATGAATAAGCATGTGCCTTACAATATTTTTACACTGCCTCTTCCTATACTCATGTCACACCTCTAGACATAACAAATAGATGCCTTGATACAGTATCACTGGCCTTTGTAAATGTAATATTCATGTAATTATGTGTTAGAAATAACATCTCACCTCAAACCATTTTATTAGGGTGTCTTCATTCTATTGTCAAGTTGGTGTTCACTGTATTTGATGTTGCTTAAAATGTCTGGACAATGCAATAGGGTTTGGATATGTGTTTTATATAGGAACTCACATAACAGTATTGGCTGGGATTGCTGGGATAGCATTTAAATAGCAGGTACAAGCTCATAACTGACCTTAACGCAACACTTTCAAGTTTTAATATGTACAAGAGTCGCTTGAATATCTTGTTGGAATGCAGATTCTCATTTACTAGGTCTGGGATTGGGCACAAGGTCCTGCATTTCTAGTGGAAGAAGCTTTGAAGGGGAAGGTTCTAGAGAACCCATATCATTTATAATTATTGCACCATGTTTAATTCTATTTCCTCTGCTCCATGAGCACCAATACCTATTCAATGATTTAAAGTTGCCAAAATGAAACTGCAGTGAGAAAAAATACATGAATCATTTTATCTTCCATGCATGAAAAAAGCAAAACTACCAGTTACTTCAAGGTCCCTGTAGTAGATCTGGGAGTTTCAGACTTATTTAAAGCCACCACATTTATGTTACTGGATTTCACTGAAACTCTCCCTGCAACGTAAACTGCATATTTTTCATTTGAAAACTTACTGTCTCTTTGTTGAGAGACTCTAGACAAAACCACACAAACTTAAGGTTTACCATGACTTCTTTAGTGATGTACCATTTAAAAAAAAAACAAAACCAAAAATTTTGATTCCTCAGCTCAAAAGAAAGAGAAACAGAAAGAGCCACATGGTTAACTTGAAGTATAGCATTTCTTCCAGTTAAAAAAAATGTAGCTTACAAAATAGTCCTTCCATTAAAAGCTTGTCTATAGACACTTCCTTGTGAATGAAATTTTTCTGAGTGGTACAACTTGAGCTCACACACCTGCTAAAAGTGAGTTTTCCCTGGAAAAGCTTTGACATGAGCAAATTTCATCTTCTCATCTTCAGAGAAGTGCAGAAGAATGTTTTTAAAATAAAGGAGAGTAAATAAGCATTAATAAAATAATATAAGAAATTAAGACACTGATTTTTTTTTGTGAAAGAAAACAATGCTGAATCTCATTCTTTTTAAAAGAAATTTTAGAAAACAAACAATATTTTGTAGAAGGTTTGGAGAAAATTAAAATTGCATCTTAAAGACAAAAGAGCTGAGATTTTGCTGTGTTTGAATGTTTATGGATGGGGTTGGTTTGCCCATTTGGCCTACGGATGTGACTTTCACAGTCTGCTGGCAGTTGGTAGGCTGCTTTCACACCTGTGATGCTGTGGCTGATTAATGATTCTTTCTGCTCATTGCGACCATCTGAGGAAGGTCTAGGGCCGCCCTGAGCTTCACTGGTTTGCTCCCCATACACTGCAGTCCTGCCCAGGTATCTTCCATAAGAAAATCACACATGATTAAAGCTAATGAAACCTCAATATGCCATTTTTTTAGACAAGTTGAAAAGCACATAAAACTAGACAAAAGATGTATTCAAGTAACTTGAATATAGTTTTGTCACAACCTGCCAATCCCAAAGAGTGACATAAAAAATCTTTCCTCAGTGACATATTTCATAGTGCCATCTTTTAGAGTGATAATTCTTTATCTCTGTGCTATGAGAGGATTTCTGCAATGCCCACTCTTTTGCTATACACAATACCTATTTCCATCAGACAAGTTAGTCACTTAGCTTTAATAAGCTACAAATTATTAACCCAATTGGGGGATTTTTAAGCCTTATCTCAAGCCCCTCACCTTCAGTTGGTTCACTTAAAGCATGGCTAGTTATATTCTTATACCTTTTCTTGAATGCAAGGCAAAACCTTGCATTGAATAGGCTTTTTCCCCAACCCTTCTCTGGAGACTGAAAAATCTTTCAAAACGTAAGCATTTAGCCCAGGTGTGGTGGCTCATACCTGTAATTCTAGCATTCTGGGAGGCTGAGGTGGATGGATTACCTCAGCTCAGGAGTTCTAAAACCAGCCTGAAAAAGAGGGAGACCCCATCTCTACTAAAAATAGAAAAACTAGCCAGGTGTTGTGACAGGCGCCTGTAGTCCCAGCTACTTGGGAGGCTGAGGCAATAGGCTCACTTGAACCTCAGAGTTTGAGGTTGCTGTGAGCTGTTGATGCAGGACAAGGCGGCCCTACAACTTGCTGCCTTGGCCCTGGCAGTGCTGATGCTGTGCCTGATGGAGGAACCAGCTTGCTGGAAGGGTCAGACACCAGCAGGAGAGACACTGGAGACACTGGCGCCTTGCTGTCTCCTTCCCGTGCTCTTCTGGCTAGTACATTTCATGGATGGCACCTTGCTATCTCCTCCTTGTGTACATCTGACTGGCCAATGTCATGTCAGTTTCCAGGGCCTGGGTCTTCATTTGACAGCTGGTTGTAACTGAGGAAGATCCACGCCCTAAGAAGTTCTAGCAAAACAACCCCCAGAACTATATAAACCCTTGAGCAGAGAGCTTGTTCAACACAGACCTCGGAGAGGTAACAGAAGAGCTTTTTCCCCTCCAACACAGACCTAGGAGAGGGAGCAGGAGAGCTTGTTCCCCTCCTGGGTCCTCTCTGCCTGGAGGTTTGGTTTTTCTTGTATTTGTAATTCTTGTTTTCTGTAAATAAATCCTGACTTACCACTACTCCTGTGGTCCATCAATTCCTTCTTCAAATCGCTGAGACCAAGAACCTGAAACTCCCGCATTAGTGTGATGTCAGAGCTCTCTACCTGAGGTGAGAAAGTGAGACTCTGTCTCAAATTAAAAAAGGGCATTTAATTCCCTCCATAGCTTATTAAAATAAAGGGTGAACCAGAGAAGGTGATCAGGGAGTGACAGAACTGAAAAAAGAGAAACCTGAAGTCTGTTGCTAAAACACAGCCTAGTATAGGCCAAGAGGTGGGAAGGTAAGGAGACCGGGGATGGGGGTGGGGGAATCGCTTTCCTTGCAGGGCTTGATACTATCACTGTATTTCTGAAATGTTTCCAAAACATTAAATAATGCTTAAATAAATACTAAAATTCATTTTAAAGGTAAATACCTGTTATCCTTTACTCTGGATTTGGGATAAGACTTCCTCCCACTGGTCATGTATGTAGTACGAGTTTAGCTGTATTTTAAGGGCTGAGGGAAGCAATACTCTGAGCACTATCAAGAAATAAGCAGCAAAGAACTAAAAATTTGATGCAAGCTATTCTTATTTTCCAACTCATGATGTTAACACAGTTTTTGTATCATTGTATATGTTATCAGTGAATAGTCCCCTCAGTGGGGAGAGAACTTGCATGATATTTGGTGCATTTATGCAAATCTCTACCACCAAGTTAGTGTTCATCTGAAATTGAAATTGACTGAGTAAAGAGTGAATACTACTTTTATGTATTTACTACTAAAAGAAATATTTTTCTTTATCATGGCATAAATTGAAGATAATTATCATCACAATCATTGCTGTTTCCAATTTTCTATCTAGTGCCTGTACTAAGAATCATGGACTAAAAGATACTTAGTAATTTGCTAATTTTAATTTGCATTCTGTGCTATTTATTTCCAAGGACTGAATTTGGCTGATAAAAATCTAAATTCCTTCAAGATTTAACTGGACAATGTCAGCAATGATTGTTAAGCGTTCTCAAAATGGCCAATCATTTTAATAACTTTTCAAACTGTTTTTATCAATGTTTCAGTCCAGGCTACACATTTGAATCACATGGGAAGTTTTTAAAAGGTAACAATGATTGTTGCAACATCCAGAGATTCTATAAGAAAGTATAGAATTCAAAATATGCTAGAAGAAATCTTAATTTTCTCTTCTTATGGCTTAGAAAATATTCATCATAAGGGACTTACTTACTGAAGTCAGAGAAGTAATTAGTGGAGCAATGACTCAAACCCAGGGTTTCTGAGTCATGAATTTCCCAGAGTGCAGAATATAGTTCTTAAATTTAATCAGAATGCCTATTTGATTCTATAATATTGGTGTTATTTAAACTAGCCTGAGCAAATTTATGCCACTTAAACCACTATTCTCATGTCCTGTCTGTGGTAGACATCAATAATTGATCGCAGAACTACAGAAAAATTGCTCCTGGAGTTTGCCCTCAAAATAAAACTATTTTCTACATGACAATTATATGCTTAATGGTTATGTTATTTAAAGAGATGATGTAACAGAATCATCAGAAGGGGACTAAAAATGTTGAGAAAATAGAAAATTGTTAGCACAGTAGAGGAACAAGGACATCGTGACTGCCAACATGAGAATCAGGTCCACATGGCAGATACAGCCCCATAGGAGGAGGATCTGCCCCTACTAACCAAACAAAGTTTTGGTCATAACTTGGCTTCTGATGTCAATTCAACTTGAGGGAGAGAATTACCAGAGCTACATGAAGTTGTATCCTTCTCTGTACATTACTAAATTAGAACTCAGGTTTTATAACAGTGTTTTATGAGTTTGGTTAGTGAGTTAATATTTCCACATAAAGAGAAATTTCCAGACTTTCAAAGCTGAAGATCAGGTCATAGAGCAGGATCAAAATCCCAATAAAATCATGTCCTGCTTATTTTCGAGCAAGGAGGCATTCAGTGACGAAAATACACTTGCAGATACATATATAGTTAAGATAATCCAAATAAGTTTATACCTTCAATATTTTTATATAAACCGAGAAAAAGTTTATATAAAACTGAGAAAAAGCTCTTAAAAAGTGCCCAAGCATTTTACTTTTACAGATTTTTTTCATATTTAAAAATAATAAAATTTACATAAATGTGGTAATGATACAATTAGGGCAAGAGAGTCAGTGCTTTTTGAGGGCAGGGCTCCCATTTCATTCAGGCCTAGATGCCATCTCATGATAAATCCTGTACCCAAAGACAGATTAGTCACACCATCTGCTGCCTCCAGGCAGATAAATTGCACATTTCAAAGGATGGCAAGATTCCATGATAGCATAATGAAAAACATATTAGCAAACTGAATACTTTGGGGAAATTTTATTTTCGAATTGTATGCTGTTTTGCTTTGAAAGAAGTAAAATTATTAAATAAAATGTGTGAGAGGAAGCAAATATTCTTCCTTGTAGCAAAATTATGAATGCATTTATGTTGTGAAAAATAACATTATTTCCAATGAATGGCATTAAAATCACATATATTATCCACATTTTCAGAGTTGTTATGAACAAGCACGTATAGGTACATAGTTTTGCTGAAGTCAAATTTAGTCCTAAAATCCCTGTTAGTAGATTACGGACTAAAAGAGAAGGAAAAAAAAAAAAAACAAGAAACAATAACACTTACTTTTTTTCTTTGGAACCTCCTGGAGGTCCAAACAATTAATTTGAGGCCAACACAGACCTTCCCATTTAGAGCAACAAACACAAACACACAGACTCGGAAGCATCGCTGCCTCTCTCAGGCATTGCTGCTGCTGTCAGGTAACTCTTACTGTTTGGAGACAGACTTAAGCACTAAAGAACATGCTGTGAAACTCCAGAACAGCTCCAAGAACAGAGATATTACGAGAAGGCAAATCAGGCACACCTCTCCTGCTTGACCACGGCCAGCACTAAGGCAGCACATTCTGTCTGAAGAGCCATCAGCACTAAGTCACATACCAAGAGCGCCATCACAAAGGTACATCCCATCCAAGCTGTGTAAATACCCGCATAAGGCAAACAGAATTTTAGTAACAGACAGTGAAGCCAGTCATTCTGCGAATTACATAGGCCCTTGCAATTGTTACACATGCCTTAAAACCTTCAGGGTCACATGAAGCAAGGGCTGGAAAGAAGGAATCTAACTCCCTGCATATTCTCCAGTGATAAACCTAAATAGGGCAGTGGCCCTTCAGCCCCACCACCCTCACTGAATTCACCAGCAGACTTTGTCCTGAGCAGCCTAATATTCATTCACTGTGCCTGTATGTTGTAAATAGAACTGATTTATAAAGTGATTCCAAAGTGAAAAATGCTGTCAGGAAACCGTCCCTTTGGCCAAAATAATCTAGAGGCAACATCCTCTGCCTTGCTCTCATGTTGTGTTGAGCCCTTTGTCCCAACGACCTCCCACCTTGGCTACCAGGCTGACTCCAGGTACCACGTGCAGCTCCAGCATCACTGCCTCCAGACGAATTTCCTGATTCCCCTGCATGTCTGTATTTGCTTCCCTTCTCCAGGCTCTGCCGCTGTACTTATGTGGCAATTTGCATGAACCTCTATTCTAGCTACACTCAATGAGTTTTTAGTCTATCTCTTCCACTAGATTCCTAGTTGCTTGACAGCAGCAGCTGTGTCTGGCTCATTTCTTTATTTGCTATGTCTAGTCAATGTTTGATGGATGGACGAATGAACAGTCACAGATCTAGCTGTTTACCCAAGGTCTTGCTGGACTGAACAATGTGCTAGAAGCATTCTTATAACCACTGACACAGTAAAGTATTTTTCTAATACTTTTGTCTGCTGGTGAATGTCTTCTCTGCATAAGGAAATAAGAAGCCTGGAGTGTTCTTTATATGAAGTTATCTATTTCTAGGGAGTGTCAGAAGTATATATCAAAGTTTAAATGAGAAATAAAGAAAAGGACAGATTCGTACCTGAGGTGGGTGGGATTATAAGGCAAGTGGTGAGATGGGGCAAGAGGCCAGCAGATTTTACCTTACATGACGTCTGTACTGCTTAATCTCTAATGGGCATGTGTGTGATTTAAAGTAGTTTTTAATAAATGAATTAACAAGGCCTCTTCCTCTTGGTGATCCTTTCCTTACCTCAGAAGGTTCTACAAGCAAAAGAAAGTCATCCCAAGACAATACATTTAGACGGAGGCAGACAGCACAAACTCAATGGCCCCACACTTTCACTGCTGTGCCTGACAGGCCCGTTGTGAGCACACAGTGCCTGGGGACCTTGGTCCCTGGGGCACTTAATCTATTTAGGTAGAGACAGGCCAAAAACTATTTGCAAACATCACAAGGCAACATGTGCTGGACATTAACACCTGTGACTTGCTTTATAGACGCCCGAGAATTTGGAAAATGGGAGATTTTTGAGACCCATAGGCCTGGATGGGGCTTGGGCTGGAGGGTCTCAGTGAGAGTCCGAGGGTAGAGTTGGAGATGATCAGCAAGCCGAGGGGCTGGAGCTGGGTGCTGAGCAGGAGGAATGAACACCCTTAACATGGGTGTTTTCCTACCCCAGCTTGGCAGTTTTTTCCTCACAGCTTCTATGTAGTCTCTTATCTGAGGTGTACCTCAGCCCTGGCCAGGAAAATGACAAGAAATCCCTGTCTCTTGAGGGTTGATATCTATATCTCTCTGAGGTTCACCCTGGCTGCTGGTGCCCTCGGCTCAGAGTCCACATCCATGTCTTGATTTTTACGTGCTGTGAATCAGAATCCTCAGCTGGCCCAGGACCTGGTGCAGAGCAGATCACTGAAGAAACACCTGATATTGGCACATAATGGAAATGCTTCCCTGTCTCTGACTCACACACACCCAGACATCAGCTCCCTGAGTGCCTTGAGCCCAGACACACATCACATAGCTGGGAACCAGTGGGTATCTCCTCCTCATTTCTGCTTTTGCTCTGTGGTCCTTCCCACCCTCTTCCTTGTTTGCAGCTACCTGGATGCTTGGGGTGTCCCTGACTATTTTGTCTCTGCCCCAACTCTACCCTTGTAACTTACTCTGATCTGCTCAATAATAGCCAGAAATAATTATCACTAGTGTTTATAGAGGAATTCTTGTGTTCCAAGCCTTTTGCTAAATACCTGCTGAAGGCTGATTTTTGCTCTTCCCAGCCACTCAATAGAAAAAGCACTGCTTTTACCTTACAGGTAATAAAAAGGAGGCTTAGAGAAAGGAGTAGAAAAGAGGTTTGAATCCCAGTCTGTTGTACTCCAGAGCAGGCAAAGAGATGCAGGGCCACAGCATAGAGGAGGCTTATGGTGAGTGGGGGACCAGATAAAATAAGCCTTAACTGGGGCTGAGGGCCAGGTGTGGTGGTCACACCTATTATCCCACTTTGGGAGGATGAAGGAAGATCACTTGAAGCCAGGTGTTGGAGACCAGCCTGAGCAACATAGTTAAGTCCTCATCTACAAAAAAAATAAAAAAGTGGAAAAGTTAGCTGGCCATGGTGACATGCCCCTGTAGTCCTAGCTGCCTGAGGGGCTGAGGGGGCATCACTGAGCTCATGATTTTGAGACTGCAGCAGTGAGCTATGATTGTGTCGCTGCACTAGAGCCCAGGTGCAGAAAGGGATGGGGAGGACAGAGAGAGGACAAGAGGCCCGAGGCTAAGATGCCTGTAGCAATATCTGAGAAGAAAGAATTCAGAACACCTGTCTCAAGACTGCAGAAAGGGAGATAGATATAAATGAGGCCCAGGGCAAGGAATATAATAATAACAGGGGAAAATCCAGAATCTGAAGAAATCACAATATTGATGATGGCCTGCCTACTCTTCTGCTATGTCAAAGAGAAACCAAAGTCCCACACGTGGACCAAACTCCCTTCACGACCAGGGGAAAATGTTACTAAGAGCATCCAGGGTAAGGGGAAAGAATCAGTCTGGCATCAGATTTCTCACAGGTATCAAAAAGCAGAAGAAGATAGTGTCTTTGTAAACATGAACGTAAATGTACTGTACAACCTGTTGTCCTCGCTCCTAGGTATTTCCAAGGGAAATAAAAACGTATGTTCATAATATTCCATGGTATACATGTACCATGTACAATTTATTAATCCATTCATGGACCAATGGGCACTTGTGCTTCTTCCATGACTTAGCAATTATCAATTGGTCTGCAATGAACATTCTGGTACAGATAGATGTCTTTGTTATAATGTGATTTTTGGTCTTCTGGGTATATACCAAGTAAAGGAAATATAGGATCAAATGGCTGGTCTATTTTTAGATCTGAGTATTCTCCAAACGTCTATTATGCAGCCTTAAAGAAAGATGGTGACTTTACCTCTTTCATATTTACATGGATGGAGCTGGAACACATTCTTCGCAAAGTATCTCAAGAATGGAAGAAAAAGTATCCAATGTACTCAGCCCTACTATGAAGCTAATTTGTAGCTTTCACATGAAGGCTATAACCTAATTATAGCACAAGAATATGGGGAAAGGGGCAAGGGAGGGGAGGGGAGGAGGAGGGTGGGTGGAGAGAGGGTAAATGATGGGATTACACTTATCGTACATCTTAGAAGGGTACAGGAGAAACTTACTAAATGCAGAATACAAATGTTTTCATACAATAACCAAGAAAATCCCATGAAGGTATTGCCGAACAGTTGGATGAAAATATTTCAGATTGTATATGAAGCTAGCACATTGTACCCCATGATTGCACTAATGTACACAGCTATGATTTAATTTAAAAAATAATTTAAAAAGTATGTTCATGAAAAGCCTGTACAGAGATGTCTCTACAGCTTTATTCACTGTCACCAAATGCTGGAGACAACCCGGATGTCCTGGGGAATGGGCAGATAGACTGCAATACAACCCAACACTGCATTACCACCCTAAATGAACCGGGTGATCCTTGCTATGATATTCCCAAAAGGGCAAACCCACAGGGACAGAGACTAGGTCAGCAGATGCCACAGGCTTGGACAGGGGAGGAACCAACGGTCAGCATAGGGCATTGGGGGGGAGATACAACTTTCTGCATTTTGATTGTGATGATTGTTAAATAACTTCATTCCTTCATCATAACTCAAAACTGTACACCAAGAATATTGACCTTCACTTTATATAATTCTTTAGAAGACAAAATATAAGCAAAAGAGGTTTAACATAGACGTATAGCATATCACATAAAGATAACCAATAGAAGACTTAAAATTAAAATTTTCATTAGCAGAGCTTAAAAAAGGGGGGGGAAGATGTGGTAGTATAGGTTATGTATTTTTTTTCATTGCAAAGAGTCGATAATATAATTTTAAGTTGATGAACTTAAAAAGTAGTGGTGTAGCATATTACAACCAAAATAAACATAAGCAGAAATGCTTCAAATGATCACAACCTGAGTGAGACTTGTGGGATTGAAGGGCTGGGGAGGGATCTTTTACATTTCATATCTTTTCTTCCCATGACATTTGAAATAATACACATGTATATATTGCTTATAGTTTATTATAAAACAAATTTTAAAATTATGTTAATATCAATTGTCTGGAAACAAAAACATTTTGATTTTTAAAATTTTCACTAGATCTCATATTATTAAAAAAGAGATCAGATTTAGAGGCATTCGCCAGAGATACATCAAAGTGAGAGTTTCACTTACAGTATATAAGGAAGTACTACAGGTATCCTAACTAACTTCCTATGTAGCAAGTCAGAAAAATAATAACCATTAATCAGATTTGTTCCTACAATGTTTAATGATATTTAGTAGAGAGAAATCTCTCATAATTATGTCAAAGTAAAAAATATCTCCCAGGAGATAATTTCTTCCCTTCTGTTCACAGAGCAACATGAACAGCCTGAGATGGCCCATGCTGGCCAATGCGCCTGAAGCCGTCAATATTCTTCACCTCAGTCACACAGAATCGACGGGCCTACGACAGCTACTTCTGCTGGAACCTCCGCAAAAACTTTTTGCAGAAAAACATCACAGAGGCTTTTAGGTCTGAGCATTATTTGACAAGTGAAAGACTTAAAGAATAGTCATGGAAAAAAGAATGTATTCTATACAAGCAAGTTTTTAAATAGGTTTTGATCTGCTGCAAGAACCCCAAAGTGCCAGTATGTGAATGCATAATTAGGGAGAAGAAAATTCCACACACAGTGAATTTTGGCTTAGTTTGACAAGCAAAAAATTCTCCCATGGCTGCTTTTGAGAAAATTATTATACCTTCCTTTCACCAGAATATTGCCACTTCTGCATTTCTGTCAATAGCATTTTAACATATTTAGGTTGTCTGTGTTCTTACTGCCCTAAAGTAATAGAAACCTTTATTTAAATTGTATCCTGATTAATTTATGTAATACATACCCAGATAATCTCCCCAGGTATAAAAGAATCTTTCTGTCCCCACTGTGATAGCCATAGAACTGCACCACACCAATCTCCTCCCATGGTTAGCAGAGTTAACTAATGGCCCAGCTGTCACTCCTCTGCCCTTACCATGGTATTTCTGCTGAGGCCACGCTTCTCCCAAGCTATTCGCAGGCAGTGGCTGAGCATGGTAGAGGTACTAGTTTCCGCCCATTCTCTTCCAGTGGGTGGTGTTCAGCGCAAGGGGTCTCCTTTGGCCTTGTCAAACTTTCTCAGAACTACTCCACTGAGTTTTTTCCTACCCAATTCTCTTTCCTCCTCTCTTTTTACAGGTATAGATCAGTGACTCAGTTTAAGGTCTCTTTCAAGACGATTCTTGCTTCCTCCTCTATCCTTCAGGTATTTTTCCTCCCCCAAATCCTCTTGACCTCTGCTTCTTGGAGTATCTGAACTGACACATTCACTTTCTGAAAAGGCACTCATAGCATCTCTCAACTTAAGGAACCTTAGCCATACTGTCTCCAAGGAAGAAGTGTTATACCTACTTTTGTACAAATTAAGCATATAATTTTCTATGCCCTTAAACTTCCTTAGGAATGTCTATTACATCTACAGCTGCGCAGGACACGGACACAGCCGAGGCGGCGGCGGTTCGGTTCATGCACTTATGAGGACCAGAGTGTGACATTTATACGTCCTCAATGCGTGTTCAGCGTGCGGGCCATGCGTACTGCCCCCTCCGCTCTCAGCCCAGTTCCGAACACAGCTCCTACTGGTCAGTAGTCCAGGGTGGGGACCGCGGCGTCAGCTGAGCGCTGAGAGAAGCCAAGCAGCCCTAAGGTGTCAGGATAGCAGGGAGCCCTCCCCTGGGTTGGGAAGATGCAGCCATAATGGGTAGAGAGTCTACAGTCTGAGGCCTTGGGCAGAGGAGAGAAGCAAAGGGTTTTCTGAGGAGAGGGAACATGACAAAATTCCCCAACTGAGATGGCCTGGCATATGTAGCGCACATAACGGCTTGGAGGACCACACTCATAAAATCAGCATCTCCTTTCTGTTAAACCCACCTCGCCATAACCAGGCAGCCTGCTGCTGCACCAGGAATTTACTGCTGTGAGCAACTATAAACCTTGTGCTAGTGGTCATCGGAGAGGGCCGCATGTGCAGTCCGGGCCCAGGGAGAGTAGTTTTTACTCTCTGGTCATCGGAGAGTGTGCAGTCCCGGAGACAGTAATTCTTACTCTCTGCACACCTCCGGACACACGCTGCAATCTGACATAGGGGGAAGGTACTTCCATAACTGTTATTATTATTAAAAGCAAACAATCGATTCCACAGATCAACATTTCTCTTAAAACATGCTTTCTAATCTGTTTCCCCTCAGATGTATGGATATTGTCCACCTGGAAAGGCCCCAAAATGACAGCCAGAAATCTGCCGCCACCACCCCTTCTGCTGTTCCTGCCATCATGTTTAATTGTGTTTGCTCAACTCGAAGCCAAACTCATATGCAGTATATTTAGATGGTTCGAACAGCGTAGCACTCGACTGTATTCACAGATTATTTTCCATGCCACAATTCTTGGGAATTAGTTTGGAATAAATAAGGTAAAGAGAAAAGAAGCAACGTAATTTTGTTCCAGTGACAAAGGAAACAGTATCAAAATGGCAATCTGGAGATTTGCCGTGAAGGAAGGAATGGAGTGTTCCTTCTGGTGCGCTCTCCTGCAAACGCAATCACCGTCCCGTTCACTAGTCTGGATTTATTTTAAAGTGGCTGAGAACAAAAGCAAGAAGCTAATAGTAAGAAACTGTGAAAAGTACCCTTATTATTTCAAAAGATCAATGTAAAATTGCTGTACTTACTCTTACATAGCATTAAAGGTAAAGGTGTAGAACTGATAAATATGTTGATTTTCTGAACTGCTAGAGAGCCTTTATTTTCTACAGAGGCAAACTTTCAATGTTGAAACACAAATACCATTAATATGTTTTAGGATCTCATTCCTGATATCTCAACTGTTGTGTGTTTCTTTGAATGCCTCAAAAATCACTCACAATTAATTTGCAAAGGCTTGATTGGATATTCTGGTCAGTTAACTCTACCTTACAATTTTCATCTTGTATTTTTAGTATCTTTCAACAAATATAAACCCTATTGCCCAAATGACAAAAGATTTATGAGTCATGGAATAAAGAACAAACTTCATTGCAGAAGAGGTTATGACTTAGATTGGATCAATTAATTAAAAATAAAGATAAGTTTTCTGTTCTTTTAATCTGAGCCAAACTTCACATGACAATAATGATAACAACAAGCCTTTTAAACATGTAGAGCTTAAATAACCTGATTTTCATCTAAATTTGAAAAATAAAGAGAATCTATAAGCAGGCAGATAATTTTCTGCTTGAGACTTTCCAGAGTATACTTTTTGTACCTACATGACTATTAGTCAAACATTGTATTAGAGAACAATGACACTGTGCTTACCTGTCAGGAGTCAGCTTTGTCTCCACATTCTGATTCCTCATTTGCTTATTAATTAATTCAACAAATACTACATACAGCCTACTAAGTGCCCAAGAGCTGTTCTAGATACTTAAGACAGCTGAAAAGGCAAATAAGGTGCTATTCTCATGGGGTTTACATTCTACTGTAGGGGGTAACATGAACACACAATAAACAGGCAGAAACTAAGATTTCAGGCAGTGTTAACTCCACTACAGAAACCCAGCAGAGCAGCACGCAGAGTGTTCTGGAGAATCACTCCAGACAAGGAGGCTCTTCTCTAAGGAGGAAACATTTGCCCCAGATGGACAAGACAGAACCGGTCATGTGAAGACCCGAAGGAACTCCAAGTACTCAGACCCCAAAGTGGGACAGAGGTGAGAGGATCCAGAGAACGTGCAGTGGGCAGTAACTTCTTTAGAGTTCCAGAAACTGAGAAGAGGTGTTTTGAGATGAGGACACACACTAAGCTTAGCACACACAGGGCCTCAGCAGCTACTTCAAGGTTTGTTCTCCCTTTGGAGTCAGCACAGAACTAGCTTGTGAAACAAGTCACTATTGCCCCAGATATAGACACTCCTAGCACCAGAGATTTCCTCTTTCACATGGCTGCACTGTCCCTCAAATCTACAGCTCTTAAGTCATCTCCTGAGTGATTCACTTAGACTTTTGACCTTCCTGTTTGCTCATTTTCCCATTGTTTGTGTTCCAGACTGAGAGCTGGCTGCCTGGTCTCTGACCTGACGCTTGTCCTGGCCTCACTATTGGTTTAGGACTGGAGTCTATGTAACCTTGCTGGTCGCAGTGCCTAACCCTGTGACACCAACTTCCTATGAGGCCTTGATTAATTTTACTGTCCATCCTCACCTGAGCTCTTTTGAATACGTATATTTAGCCCTCTATATGTGTGGCTTCTGCATCAGTGGAGTCAACCAGCCATGGCTACAAAATATTTGGACAAAAATAATTCCATAAAGGTCCAAAAACCAAAACTTGACTTGTCATGCGCCAAGTACTATGTTGTATCCATGCACATGAAATTATGTATGGGAATTGTATTAGGTATTATCCTCTAGAGAGGATTTAAAGTATACAGGAGGATATGCATAGGTTATATGCAAATACTATACTATTTTATGTAAAGTACCTAAGCATCTACAGATGTTAGTATCTGCAGGGGTCCTGGAGCCCCCGTTGAATAGGGATGACTATACTGTGTGTTCAACTTTCAAAAACACTTCCATATACTTTAGCAATCTTCACTGTGTCAACAATTTCCATGAAGTAGCTATATAATTTTCATTATTTCATTTTAAAGATAAGGAAATCTAAAGTCAAAGGTAAGCTCCTGAGAACTCAGGAATCCTGCATTGCCATCTCCTTCTTTTTGGGGGTTAAGAGAGGTCTGGACCATCATGGAAGAGGAAGTCCACAGATGCTCTGCTTCTTCTATTGAAGATAAGGCACAAAGAAACTGGAGACAGATAGAAAGGATTCCTCTCCCTTCTCCCGAATTTTTTCATACTTGTGTATTTTGATTCACTTTTCTTTAAACATTATGTCCTTGGACAATTTTTGCAGCCCAGTAGATACAGCTGACAGAGGGTAGAGACTAATAGAGATGCACCACCAATGTGGGAGCAAAGGGAGAACAGACTGACAGAATTGGTGAAGAAAAAACTGAGTTGCTCTGAATTCTTTCCTTTGGCTTTCCCTAATCCCAAATACCAGAGCTTTTAGGTGTTGGGTAGCATGTATAACTCCCATTTTGAAAGCTCAATGTTCTGTGTTCTCATTTTCAAATGTGTATCTTTCAGATAACCATGTTGTCAAAAATGCAATGCACTATTCATTTTTAGTGGGCACTTTTAGATAAGTCCAGACAAGAGAGTGTCTTAGAGAAAATACCAATTTTCTTGTTGGTTCAATGTTAATCAAAACTCATAAACAACATTCTTAAAATAAATGGGAAAGTGATAAAAGAGATTAAAACCTCTCAGGTGTCTTTGACCCTTCTCAAGTATCTTGGTCAGGTTCAAGGCAGCTTGTTGTATGTGGTAGTTTGCAATAGAATGCTTTTCATGCCATTCTTTAAAAACCTAGCCTTCTAATTAAGATGAGACTCTCACTGTTCCTTTTCAACATTCATGACCCTTTTCTAAGAGAACTGTTTTGACCTGTTATTTCTGGCTAAATCCGTGGGAGTTCTTTTTCTCCTACCCACTCCTGCACATATCTCAGGAAAATACACTGAACTAGACAGTGACCTACTTGAGTATATATATCTAAAGTTGTGAAACAAAACTACAACGTGCAATTCTGGTTAAAATACAAATTCAGTTAGAATTCACTTATACAAAGCGAATGCAATAAGTTTTAAAGGATGTGTTGTCCCTAGAGTACTTATCTAATGGGTTGGAAACAGCAAATTCACAGTTGAAAAAAAAAACAAAATATCATTATTTAAATATAACTAATTAAATTAAATTAATTAATATATAGTTAATCTATATAAACTCAAAACTTTCCAAAAAAGAAAAAAAAATGACTTATCTTTCTGAGTTTGTTTCCAGACATACATGTAATATTGTCTAAACATTGTATAAAGGTAGGTTCAACACTGTATAAATTTATAAATGTGGACCTGGCCTCTCCTCCACCACCCCTGGCTCTCAGCTTTGAGGAGGTATCAGAACACCTCTGGAAGCTTGTACACACAGTACATCCCAGAGTGCTCCTGCCAGGGGGTAAGCTTGCTGGGAGAAGGCTCTGTCCTTGATTGCAAAGCTTCTGGGCTGTTCAATTTTGATAGAAGGTGAGCTTTATTCAAGGACAAAATAGTAGAAATAACGTTGTAACCACAGATATAAGCTACAGCTTTTATTCACAATAAAGCTGCCTTTTAAAAAAGTTCCTTCTCGGAATTACTTCAATCTCTGTCCTGAGACATTTTCTCCTCTGTACCCCAATCTCTCAAGAATGATTTGACAGTCTCACTATATCAATGTCATTATTTTCTTTCAGGAAAAATTATACTCAATATTTTTCTAAAAAGATATGGCAATACATTCTACATCACAAAGATCACATATAAAATAATTCTCATGCTTAGCTGTTACCACACAGATGACACGTAAACAATAAAAGAAGTCTCATACAGATTTATCTTATTAGAAGATGTGATATTTGACAGAAAGATACAATTTTAAAGGTTACACCTTATAAGCACTCACTAAAACTTTAAAGGTATAAATAATGTTAATTGATCTTAAATAGAAAGACAATGTTTATACTTTCGTGCAAAATCAATCACATGTGCAGATTCCTAGGCTGAGGATGCATTATTGAGTTGTACCGGTGTCCATGTAAAATGATATGCAACTGAGACTATAGAAAGACAATGCCAAAAATGACTGTCCAGTGAAAAGTACAGTCCTGACAGTTCATTTATGTATTTCCCTGATCAGAGAGTTAATTTGCCTTGGCATTTTATATGCATTCATTAAATTGCCATAAACAAAGGTATAGTATGATGATGACATTCAAGTCAATAACAGTTGGTGTTTACAATAGTGAACTATTGATATTAAATACCCAGAGTCAAAAGTATTTAAAATTCATACTAAAATCAACTAATTTCACCTCAAATACAAATTGTACTGCCTTTTTCAAATGTTCATAATAGGGCGGCGCCTGTGACTCAGTGGGTAGGGCGCCAGCCTCATATACTAAGGGTGGTGGGTTGGAACCTGGCCCTTGCCAAACTGCAACAAAAACTAGCCAGGCATTGTGGCGGGTGCCCGTAGTTCTAGTTACTCGGGTGGCTGAGGCAAGAGAATCGCCTAAGCCCAAGAGCTGGAGGTTGTTTTGAGCTGTGATGACACAGCACTCTACCCAGGGCAATAAAGTGAGACTCTGTCTCAAAAAAAAAAAAAAATGTTCATAATAGACGGCAGCGTTTAGAAAGCACTCATCTAATTTTAGCTGCATTTTTTTTTAAGATGAGAGACTGAAGAGGAAGAAAATAAAAGAGATTCCCTAGCTGAGGAAATGTTTTACCTTTTGTAAAAGTACACTGGTAAAATGTGTGTGTGGGGGGGGGCATACCTCCCACACCCCTATAACCTTTTCCCTGACCAGATCCCCAATTTTATTACCTGTTTTTGAACAGAACACTGAAGGTCATCTTATCTAGTCCCAGATAACTTGGCAGCAAACTTGCCCAATTCCAGCTCCATTTTGCGATGACTGACTGTTGATAAATGAGAAGACACTATTGTTAGTTATTAATCAGAGTTAATATGATCAGTAAATTAAAGCTCCAGCTGTGACAGACTAACTAAGAAGGAGGGGGGTCCAGAACAAGGACTCAGACAGATAACATAAATCATGTCCACAGAAGAAGGTTTTTATTCCAATAAGACAGCCATTAATTTATAAATCCGTTTGGGGATGTAGTCATTATTTATAAAAATATAAATCAATTTCTTGAGTCATTACTTTTCCAATGGCGTTTGCCCAACAAGTTTCTCTGAAAGGCCAACTCTTTGAAAAGCAAAGTAAAATGACTGGAAACTTTTTCATGTAACTATTTATAGTTTGGGGTTTGTTTAGAACCAAAAAGTTTAATTAAAAACAACAACAACAACAAATTTAGACTGAAGTTATAAGACACAGCTTATAATTATAGTGTGATATTAATGTTACTCTTTTGGCTAAGAAAATGCTTTAAAGGGAAGATTATAAGGACCTATAAGTGTAAATAACATAAATGATTATTTTTTCTCTTGTTAATAGATAATTTCAAAACAGAGTAAAAAAAATTACTGTGAAAAATAATCTCATAACTCAGAAACTCAATAAAACATGGCATTTGTTTAAATGAAGTAAGGAAAATGTAACAGCTGTATAAAGCATTTATGGTTTGGAGCAATCTAACGTACAATACAGGAAAGGAGCCAGTAAACACAAACTTACTCAATACATTTGGTTTCAAAGTATTATAGATGCTTAGGTTCCTTAAACCAAAATAGTTTTGATAATAAGAGTCTGATGTTTAAAATCTAACCAGAGCTACTCCCTGTCACCTGCTGATTAATTGAGCACTGCAACCCTGTCATAGAGCAGAAGAATTCTGCCTGGGGTTGTCAGCATTTGAAGGTCTTATTCTACTACAGTATTGATGAATGTAGACTACAGCTGTAACAGGCATGGTAAAAATATTATCTGCATGCTGAATTAGGCCATTGTTTTAATTCTTATTTTCATCAGAGCTCTAGGTCAAGCAATCCTTCTCTTCTGCCCTGTTAGTTCAAATCATCTGTCAAGAAGTTTCTGGGAAAAAGATACCAGAAGGATGAACAAAGCAAAAGAAATTTGAGATTTCAAATACTTTGGCAGAAAGATGATCTTTTTAATGTAACTACTGAAAATGCAACTTAAGCAATGGCATAATCTGACATTTAAAAATATGTGGTATTTAATCACATTGACTTTATTCCAAATAGCCTGGCTTTAAGATTATTAACAAATTCATTTTAAATTTGGGAATGTGCGTAGAGTTATACAAAGCAAACTTACTTCATGCCACTAAAAATAGAAGCTCAATGCTCCATTTGTAATTAATTTCAAACTATTTTCCAATTTGCCTGATACAGTTTGGAGTTTTGTGAGTGTGTGTACAGGGGAGAGAGTGCAGCAAGGGAAAGGAAGAATGTTAGAAAATGCCTGGATCTTTGGCCTTCTGTGGTCACAGCCAAAAAGATGTTCCCTCTGCCCATGGTAAACTGACCTGGTCAAGTTAAGTTTTACAGACCAAACATATGAATCAGTTTGACAAATAGAAAGGAGGTAAGATAACTTTTAAAAGTCAATTTGCACAGACCATGTAAATATGAACAAATATGAATATGTAAGTAAGAACAAGAGCTTTTGCTTCCTAGAAAAAAAAAAAAGCTTTTCGGTCAATATTGAAACACAAAGCATTTTTTCTTACATGTGTAAAGAAATGATGCATTTGAATTAAACTCACCATTTAACTTCCACATACCTGAGCTAGCATGTTTCCACTAAACACCTTATACACATGGAAAGGGTTAAAGGAAGAAGACTGATCTTCCACACTGCTCAAGGAGGTCATCTTTAAATGTTGGATGGGTAATGGCTTTTCCTCTGAACCATTCATACAAAACAGTTGTTCTTTTAAATAGTCCTTCAAAGAAAGAAAATTACAAGTCATAATGGTGAGAAGCACACATTCCCTTTAAAAATAAACCGATCAGTATCCAAATTCACCCTTTCAGCACATTTGCTAGATTATAGTGAATTAGCAATAATACATTTCCAGAAGACAGATACAGACCAGAGACCTGATCAACGTTGCAATAAGCCCATCAAAAATAGGTGTACCTACTACTCAGTATAAATTAGAAAACCTTTGAACAAGCTCTCATCTACTGCGTGTATGATTGATACATTAGGATCTTTTTAACAGGCATTCTCTAGTCACTGGTTCACAAATTAACATGTCTGGGCACCAAAACTTAACTCAAGTACATGGTTATGCTATGGAATAAGTTGCTCATTTATTAACTAGAGTTGCTACCTACTCTGGGCTCAGCAGAGCATTGATATTTTACTCCAACCAGTCTCATTCTATGCAGAAGTAACTAATGCCAGCTTCCAAACTCTATTTTCATCCTGTGGACTGAATGATATCAAGGTTCAAGAGAAGCTCAAAATTTGTCATTCTAATATCCCAACTACCAGTGCAGGCCTGGGTGAAAAAGTCAATCTATTGCTTTCCACCTCATTTTCTACCCATAAATAAATAAGGTAAATAACTCTAAAGTATTTTATGAGAATTTTTCTGGAAAACAACAAATTAAAACAACTAAAAGTCTCCCATTGACTAACAAATGCTTGCTATTAATAAATAAGTCATTAAAGGAGTAGAATATAAATGTTCTCCTGAGTTTTACTGTGTCACACTTGAATGTTTTTCTCTCTCATTAGCGTTAGTTAGGATGAAGGTCAGCATGTCAGAGCTGAAAAGGAATCCAGGAGTCATCTAGAAAACCCGTGCTACTCAGAGTCTGCTGAGCAGAACCAGCAGGACTAGGCTGGCCTGGGAGCTCGTCAGGAGAGCAGAGCCTCTGGTCTCACAGAGTCAGACTCTGCCTGTCAACAGGAACTCCCAGGAAAATGAAAGGCTCAGGAAAGTTTGAGAACTTTGGCCTAACACCACCCTTAGTGGTTGCCTGTGAAAGGTCAGAGGACAAGCCTGAGGTCATACAGGGTAGAGAGAAGAGAGAGGGCAAGAATCAGGTCTCAGTTCACTGTGCTTTTCTCTGTGCCCTTATAACTTTAAGAACACTCACTGTGTTCACTTGGGAAGGCAAATTTTAGGTCCTAAAACCCTAAAAACCTAAAGAAACCACACCTAAAAATAATAGTCATTTCTTAAACTTGCCTGCTATAGAGTCTCTCTCTTTAGAAAGATTAATTCTGCAGAGTGTGATAAAGTGACACCATGACTCTTCTTAAATATTATTAAATAATAATGAGCCCACCAGAAAAGAACTTTACACCTAGAAGCAGATAATTGAACAAAAAATTTTCTCCATTGTGATTTATGCAAGCAACATTTGAAAAAAGAATATTCTTTCTTTGTTAGCAAAAATGCTTTACTTTGGCTAATAACATATTCGATTAATTGATTTTCCCTACACAACTATATTTTGACTTTTGTTTCTATTATTCAAAAAAAGGAAGTGCTCTGTTGCAAGTTGTGAACCAAATGGTGTTTTCTCTCTCATTAATCTCTGCTCTACAGACATTTGTCATTACCCTGTAATAAAAACCTTAGATTCTTTTCCTGTGTCATGGCTTTAATCAGGTTTACCACTCCTCAGGGTATTTCTTTAGAAGATTCCCATTCTTTCTTGAGCACCTTCCCTGTGCAGTTACATCAAAGCTCAGTTCTCCATCCATCATTTCTCTGCCTCTCTTCACTGAACAGCCCCGCTGGTTTGGTGACGAGTCCCTTACTCGGTGCAGACCACCATGCCCACAGGTGCGGCCACTCCCATGCGTTCGTGGCCAGGACCTTAACAACAGGACTTTTTTGCTTGACCGTCTTACCTCTATCTCAAAGACAAAGCATCTTTAAAGCCATTTTCCCTCATAACTTCTCTGTTTTTATCAATTTCACACCTGTTGTTCCCCTGCCCTAGGTCTGCTCCATAAATGCATCAGTATTTACACTACATTTTCAAGTGACATTGAGCAGCACATCCGAAGGTGCTGAAGACTCATAGCAACACTCTTCAACTGAGTAAACGTCACAATGCAATTATTCCCAGAGCACAGCAGGACTCATGATGAAAGCAGGTATAAGGACCACATCAGTCACTGAGACGCCCTCGTGTTGTCTGGGGTTATTGCCTGTCGTTTAAATACATTAGTCACAAGGCAAAGGGCTCTTTATTTCTTTTTCTCTACTCTCACCTAACATTATGCCCCTTGCTTTGCCGCCTCAGCCCAGCAAACCTTCAACTACTTAGCTCTGCAGCCCATCTGGCGCCTGTTGCCATAACAGTAAATATATTCAGTTATAACAAAAGAAAAATCAGAACTTTGAGCTTAAGTGATCAAAATGCAGTGATGTCCCAATGTAACTCTCATAGCATACCTGCTTAGAACTATGGCCTCACAGCTACGTAAGTTCTATGAGGGAAAAATAGCCTTTGTTTGGCCTTCCAGAACACACCAGGTGACTGATGGCCAATAGTTATCCAACTTAATTTTTGGTGATTTTGCTTATTGGTAATTAATTGACTATTTTTTGTATCATGGGCCTTTTAAAACTAGCACTATTCTATCAGTGTGGCCATTCATACCAACCACCATCATCCTCAGAGCTGTTCTGACAGCACTTTACTAAGGACATGAGGTTAGTATGCCATAATATCTGTTCCCCAGGGGTCAGGACAGTCCCTCCAGCACATCTGGGTGGCCAGGTGGGCACAGTGACTTCTCAATACAGGTCTTCCAGTTAGCCATGGCCAGGGGTTCCAGAGCTCCCAAATACCAGACAAGCCCTAAGCCAGCTCTGAGGAATCATTAATCAGAGTGAATAGGGTGTGTCGCTTGGTAATAATTACGCACCAAGCTCTGATGCCTTCAGGACCAGGTCACTTCTCACAACTAAAAATCCCTCTCAAAGCCCTCTCAGGTTCCCATGGGATACACTGTTTAATGCCTGACTGCTTGGGCTCTATGGAACCCAGGAAATAAAATTTACTTGAAATAACTTTTAGACAACGGTGGGCAGAACAGGTATACAACTGAGTTGTAAAACGTTGTGGCAGAATTTAATTCACTTCTTAGAAATATATGGCTTTTAAGAAATCTATTATTGAAATTATACAATTATACATTCAAATTATACAATTTTCACTATTCTAAAGAATAGTTATATGTTGGCAAATATAAACGTAATTATAGATGCCACATCCTAATTCAGATACATGCGATCAAATTAAAAACCTGATTACATTAGAAAATTTGTATTGTTTCAACTAAATAGCTGAGATAACCACCTATTTACATTTTCGCTAAAACAGTCAAAAAACATGCAAGTCAGAGGCCTAACTAAGCAAAGAGATGGATGGCCATAACATTGGTTCTAACAGTGTCCGTGCATTAATGAATTGTCTTGGGTTAATCTGGTTGTTCCCCAATATAGTTCAACATATATTGAACATACTGGAGAGAAAAAATGAACTTTTTTCATCACGTAAGAAATATCCAGCTTCACCAACACTTGTGAAGTCTTTCAGGAAAAGTGCTGTCTTTCTTCAGAAAATTCTTCATGGTACAAATACCAGATTCCAACATCAGCTTAACAGTCACAAACCCACAATTCCCAAACTATACCTCTAGTCTCTACAACTACAATTCAGAAATGAACTGAGTTTATGAGTCGTGTTATTGTTTAAACTGTATAAATAAAATCTACATTGTTTCAAGGAAGCTTTTTCTGTACAAATGCAGAACAGTCGGAGCTCAATAGATTCTGTTAATAATGGGATATTGAGTTGGGTATTGACTTTAAGAAGTATTATCACCTCCTTGACTAACCCTTAGCTGCCAGCAGATGCTGCTTCAGGCCAGTACACACCTAATTGCTCGGTAAAAAGGCTGTTTCCCTACCTCATTGAGCCGCATGATGTGATAAATTTGCCTCAGGTACTCGCTGCCACCTGGTTTGTGGCAGAGATCCAGAACCATCGTGTTTATTTTCTGCTCAGTCAGTTCAAGAGCAATATCTCCTTCTTCTAAGGCTGTGCTTTTCCCTATTGCCACAAATGCACTAAACACAAAGAAAGCATATACATATCAGTGTAAAGGGAAATAAATAATCATGGAGACTGAGTGCAGAGAGTCGGTGGAACTGTCACATTCAGAGCACCTGTGAAGACCCCGCTCAGATGGGGGAGCCTTCCCAGACTGCTGCTGATCACACAGATAGGACCCGAGAATGAAGCACCTGAAAACATTTTTAAAAATTGAATCGCTTCTTTTAAAACATTTCTTTATTACATTTATACTTTTATCTATAAAACATTTTCCCATTACTGCAATCGTTGAAATTGCTATAATCTTGGGCTGGAAACAAAACATTTCTTTTTAAGAATATATAAGAAATAATTTGTATTTTCTCTTTGAGGATAAAAAAGTACTTTATCTGGGGAAACTTATTAAATGTAGAGTATCAATGTCTTTATATAGTGATCAAGAAAATGCCATGAAGGCTATCTGTAACAGTACGATGAAAACATTTCTGAATGTATATGAATCATGCCCCATGGTTGCACCAATGTACAGAATTATGATTCAATAAAATTATAAAAAAAAAATAAAAAAAAATCACGAGGCTTATAAGAAAATTGGAGTTGGTGCATAACACTCAAAAATTTTATAACTGCCATGTTGAAAAAATAGGATAAATCCCAGAGAAAGGGGGCCAAGAAAGATGGCTGAATAGAAACTTCCAGCCATCATCCCTCCCCATGAACATGAAATTCAGCTGTCCATCTAAGAAAGCACCTTCAGGACACCCAAAAATAGGTGAGCAATCACAGTACCTACTTTTATATTATATTATAATTATATTACATTATATTATATTATTATTATATTACATTATATTAATGAAAGAGACATTGACGTGGTCAGAAAAGACTTTCTTTGGAGTGTCTTTACACTACCTACACTACCTATCCTTCCCCAACCCCTAGCAATGGCACACCAGCATAGAATCTGTGTGTCCAGGGGAGGAAGAGATAAGTAGTTGTGGGACTTTGCATTGAGTTTAGGGTCACCCCATCACCGGGGAACACAGCACAGGGCAGAATTCTACTGTGCCCATAGATGGACCATTTAGACCTGTATAGCCCAAGGGAAATTCTCTGTTCCCAAATCAAAATTCCAATTAGCCCCATCACCAGCTGACAAAAACTGGCTTGGGTTCTGGAATAAATTCATAAGGCAGTCAAGCCACAGAGGTTGTAATCCTTGGGGAATTCCTGCAGCTTTGCTGGCTCAGAGCCAGTGGACCTGGGCTGCACTTGACCCAGTGAGACCTTAGTGGGAGTGGCAAAACCAATGTCTGTGTCATTCCCTCCCTTAACTCCAGGCAGTCCAGCTCAGGGAGAATCTTCTCCCACTTGGGGAAAGGAAAGAGAAGAGTTGAGAAGACTTTTGTTTTGTAACTTGGGTACCAGTTCAGCCATAGTAAAATGAAGTACCAAGCAGAATTCTGAAGCTCCTGATTCTAGGTCTTAGTTCCTGAGGTGGCAGTTCTAGACTCTCCATGGGCCAGCAGGAAACATGCTGCCCTAAAGAGAGGGACCCAGTCCTGGCAAGATTCATCATCTGCTGAATTCAGAGTCTTTGAATAAACAGCAGAGGTAGCCATGTAACAGTCACTAGGCTTTGGATGAAACTAGGCTAGCTTTAGATATGACCTGGCACACTCCCAGATGGGGTGGCTAAGAGTAAGTAAGACATCAGTCTTCCCCTAACTATAGCAGCCCAGCATAGAAAGTGGGGGAAGAAAATGAGAGACTTTGCTTAGTAATCCAGGGAATTTTCCCATATCTTACCCAAGTCAATCAAGGCACCCTCACTGCTGAAGTGGTGGGCGTAACCAAAAACTTAGATCATGACACACAGTTTTTCCTGAATATCTGGAAAGCTTTCTTAAGAAGAATGGTTCAACAACCAATAATCACACTGTGATTATTAAAATAAATACTTAACTTGTCAATGTGCATACATCAACAGACATCTACAACATCTAGAACATACAGGAAAACATGACCTCACCAGACAAACTAAATTACCACTGACCAATCATGGAGTGATGAGACATGTGACCTTTCAGACCAAGGATTCAAAATAGCTATTCTGAAAGAGCTCCATGAACTTTAAGACAACACAGAGAAGGAATCCAGAATAACTGGTCATCAGAGAAATACAAATGCAACTACAATGAGATACCGTCTCACCTCTGTTAAAGGCTTTTATCAAAAAGACAGGCAATAATGAATGCTGGTGAGAGTGTGGAGAAAGGAGAACCTCCCACACTGTTGGTGTGAATGTAAATTAGTGCAACCACTATGGAGGTTTCTCAAAACAGTAAAAATAGAACAACAATTTAGTAATTCCACTGCTGGGTATGTATCCAAAAGAAGGGAATTCAATACACCAAAAAAGATATCTACATTCTCATGTTTATTATAACACTATTAAAACTACCCAGGATTTAGAATCAACTTATGTGTCCATCAACATATTAATGAATAAAGAAACTGTGGTACCATATATATACACAATAGAATATTGTATAGCCATAAAAAGGCTGAAAGTCTGCCATTTGCAATGTTAAGTGAAATTAAAATTAAGTCAAGTACAGAAGGACACATTTAACATGTTCTCATTCATATGTGGGAGCCAAATATTGAAAACAATTGAACTCATGGAGCTAGAGAGCCAGAGAGTAGAATAATAGTTAACTGTTAAGTAGGAAGAGTAGCAGGGAGTGGGGGATCAAGTGGGGATCATTAATGGGTGCAAATAGACAATTAGATATTTAGATAGTGTGAACAATATTTGATAGCACAACAAAGTGACTACAACCAACAGTAAGTTAGGGTGTACTTTAACCTTTACTAAAAGAGTGGAATTGGAATGTTTCTAACACAGAGAAATGATAAACGCCTAAAGTGACAAATACCTCAATTATTCTTATTTGATTAATTGGCATTATATGTCTGTGCTGAAATATCACATCTACCCTATTAATATATAACAGGAGGATGTCTGGCTCAATCCTATTGTATTTTTAGGCAATAGAGCAACATTCGGTTTGCTTGGGCATTATTCTGTAGGGCTCAGACTGCTTTCCTGTGTCTTAGCAAAATTGGGGACCAAAATCTGCGTGATAGGGATGATAGTGGGAGTTTGAGTTTAGAATTTTGGGTATTACAAAGTAAGTGGCAACTAAGGAAATATCTGCTTCCTTTCTCTGATTCTGTCCCTTTCATAGTCCTCCAATATCTGTTTATTTTTATCTTTAATTATAATAAAATAAGCAACGTGAAAGTTATTATTTTAACCATGTTAAGCGTACAGTTCAGTAGCACTAGGTGACTTCATGCTGTTGTATAATCATCAACATCATGCATCTTAAGACTTTCTTTTTTTCCAAACTGAGACTCCATGGCTCTTCTTCCCAGTTCTAGCTCCTGCCAGCTACCATTCTACTTTCTATCTCTATGAATTTGAATGAATACTCTAGATATCTCAAATGAGTGGAATCCCACATCATTTGTCCTTTTGCGACTAGTTTATTGCACCGAGCACATTATCTCCAAAGTCCAAGCATGTGTCGGAATCCTTTAAGGCTAGATAATATTGCTCTCTATTTTCCTTTTAATGTTAACTAAAAATGCGTATATTAATTTCTACACCTTCTATCTTGTTCTTTTTGTTGTAGCACATAGAATAAATTGTGACCAGATGTCTTGGTTGTCTCAACAAACCTTACAACTATTCAGTTACTCTTCAGGTATTTCTTCTTCACCCCAAGTATAATATTTCTGTTCAATAACTCTCTTTCTAAGAGTAAAATTGGTGATTGGAATGCAAGAACCCTTTTCCTTGGCCTATATATCTTCAGATATTGAGCATAAATCAATAGTGCCTCTGGAAGAAACACTTATTGGTTGGTTTGGAAAAGACAACCAGGAAGAATGCTAAATGACATTTAATCATTAGTTGTATCTTTTATTTTCTGATGTTCATAGTGGTCATATGCTGTTTCAGATGAAAGATCAAGAAGAACTGAAATGCAAAATGACCTTTGAAGCAGAGGAAAGGACACAGTAAACACCATCTCCATTTAGCTTTATCCTGTGTTAGAGAATCACTATCTTATTTTAGAATGCTGTCATTTTAAAGCTTTGAAATACTTTCTGTAGAAATGATTACATTAATCCTGTAGTCAATTTGTCTGAGGTTAGCAAATGTTACACTTATCAAAAGTGCTACAAAAATAATTGAATACATTTTAAAAACTAGTGGATACTGTAAGTATAATGTATTTTCTTGAGAATGCCAGGAAATAACAAGAGAAATACGTCTATCAGGCAGCAGAAAATGGATGGATATACTGAATAATGCCAAAATTAATATTAATCAAAGATCTCGCATGCTCACTGAGTAGCATTAACTTCTGCTTTCAATTATCACTCCCCTTAGGTACACAAAGAATTTAGGACAACTATCTCTTCTTTGATTGAAACTATATGTACACAAGTCAGCCTGATAGATAACTTAATTGGACTGCTGAAGGACAGCTTGATTTTCTGTAACAATTTACCAAGACCAACACACAAAGTATTATCCTAGAAAAGATTTTATTTTCCCTTGGGGAATGTTCCATTATATCTTCATTTCCTTGCTTATAATGCTTGGCGAACATCAGAATCATTGACCTGTGGGGGTTGGTGTCTATCTCTCCTAATTTTTTCTAGTTCTTTCCTACTCCCTGGAGCATACTTATGAAACATGGGACTGAAGGCAGATAATCGAAAAAACTTGAAAGAGAAGGTAATCAATTATGTGCATCTTCCTTTTCTTTGCATATAATTAACTTTTTCATGTTAACTTCTTTTTTAACAGCCTTTCTTGGGTCCCATTAAATTCCATGACTACACTGATACCTAGAATATTTTTATTTGTTATTTCTTTATTATACACTTGTGAAAGACATGTAAACTGTTTGCTAAGTCTATTATTTGCTAAGAACTTTTTTACAGAAAAAACTATAAAAGTAATTTAAAATGTCTAACATGTTTTTAAAAACACTATTTTTTCCTGAACACTGTCCTTTTGTTGGCAGAGGATTTTTCTATTACATATAAAAATGGTATCCATTGTTCATGAAAACATTGAATGTCAAACTGGAAATTTATTTGGTCAGATTCATAAGGCTGTAGTCTAATGACTGTTTATAGCTTTGCCAGTATTTGTCTGTCTAAACTTGTAATATAAGAATAGCAAGAACAATTGAGGTTTTAAAAAAATAATTGTTGTATGGGCTCAGCGCCTGTAGCACAGTGGTTATGGCATCAGCCACATACACTGAAGTTGGAGAGTTTGAACCCAGCCCGCACCAGCTAACCAAAAATGACAACTCCAACAAAAAATAGCTGGATATTGTGGCAGGCACCTATAGTCCCAGCTAATTGGGAGGCTACGGCAACAGAATTGTTTAAGCCCAAGAGGAGGTTGGAGGTTGCTGTGAGCTGTGACGCCACGCACTCTACCGATGGTGACATAGTGACCTCATATAGTGTCTCAAAACAAACAAAAGAAAACTAATAATAATCATTGTATGACCAAAGACTTCTCTTTTCTTATCTTTTCATCTTTTCTTCACTCTCTTTCATCTTCAGTCCCACCCCCCTCCATCCTGGCTACCACAGTCTCAAAGGAAAAAGAACCACAATTAAAAATGTATATCTCTCTGGAAATAACAGATTCTAACATTCAAACCTTGGATGATAATTGTTGCAAAATTTTAGCCAGCTAAAAATGAAAAAAATATAATATTCTTTTATAATATGGAAGACTGTCAAAATCAAAACTTGTTAAAGTAGACTTTCCCTTTTAGGACAATAAAGGGCTATGGAAAATATATGTTCTGAAACAAATTCTCTTTTCAAAATAATATTTTCCTCTGTTAATTTTAACATTCTGCTGGTGGAATGGTTTGGAGATATGTGTCCCACAAAATTCATGTGTTGAAACATAAGACCCAAGGTGATAGCATCAGATCACCTGGGCCTGTAGGAGGTGATTAAGTCCTGGGATTAGTGACTTTGTTAAAGGGCTGGAGGGAACTAGCACTGTCTTCTCCCTTCTGCCATGCCGAGTCCATAGAACTCAAGGTGCCATCTGGGCAGCAGAGAGTAGCCCTGAAGAGACGCTGACTTTGTTGGCACTTTTGATCATGGACTTTCCAGCCTCCAGGACTGTGAGAAATAAATTTAAATTACCTGTCCTCATGTATTTAGCATTATAAAATATATATGCACAAAAATATCATTATATATACACACATATATATTGTTGCAGCACAAGTGGGCTAAGATACCAGCTGGGTAAAGTCACTCTTGAGCAATAGACAGTGAGCCTGTAGGAGGCTGTATCAAGTGTACAATGTAGAAAACCGACCTGGTGTCTTCCTTCCTTAAAGACACATTTTCCAACTTCTCTCTCATAAGTATTAGTACACCTTCCCCAAATTTCTTCACATTATTGGATTTTGATTCTTATACTTTACTTTTCTGCTTTATTTTCCCCCCACCTTTCCCTTTGAACTAATCCACGATTCTATGACTCTTTCCTATTGCTGAACCCACCACCCTCAAACTAGCCTATCAACATACACACACCTGGGCAAATACCTGGATTTACTGTTTTCTCTTCATATTATATATAGTTATTCCAATCCTTATTTATGTTACTTCAGTCTTTTTATTAAGGTGTGCTAGTTAGTTTTCACTACTAAAGTTTGTAGCAACGTTTAACTTTAAAGATTCCTATTAAGCCATACTCAACTAACAAATCTAAGTCTCATTTCTCAAAATTCATTTTCCATTATTTTCCAAAATTATTCATCTGCTTTTTTCAGAGGTGTCCAACTCATAGCCTGTGGGCTGCATGAAGATCATGTGAGGAGCTTTTTCTTATCTGTGGTGGTGGATTTAATGAAAATTATGCATGGTTCTTTTTTATTTTGTTTGTTTGTTTGTCAGTTTTCATTAGTGTCTGTGTATTTAATGTATGGCTCAAGGCAGGTCTTCTTACAATGTGGTACAGAGAAACCAAAAGGATGGACAACCTTGTTTCAAGTGAATCACGTGAGTCTACCTCTATACTACATTGCTAATTTTCTTCATGACCTTGCTCATAATATGTATATTTTCTATCTAAAATATCATTTTCACCATTCCTGATCAATTATTTCCACTATTTTTGTCAAGAATTAGGCCAAAATATTTCTCTTTGAAAAATTCTAATTCATGTCTTTCCAGATCTACACTTTTTATTTTCTTGACATTTATTTATATTTTATTAATTCATTGACAATATTTTACATTGTTAGTTTTTTTTCTTTAGGTCCTAAACTATAAGTTCTTGATCTAACACAGCTTTTTCCCTCTTTCCAATGATAATACAATATCATGTCTTTGATAATTGTTTATGAATGTATAGAAGAAAACCATAGCATTAGACCTAAATATTTAAAGCCAAATATAATCATTCATGGGCTTAATTCTCAGTAAGAACCAAGGACAGTATAACATAGAAATGTGAATTTTCAGAGTTAAAATTATATCTAATGACCTCCTTAATTTTGATAGTCCATAATTTTATTTTAGATTCTTTTCTGGAACTTCCAATGTTATCTTCATGATATTTGTTCATACATTATCAAAATAGTTTATTTTTCATGGGTCTTCCATGTTTTAAGCAGCTTCACATTGAATAATTAGCTTAGGAATAAATGTTTAATTTTAGAATTAAGTTTTACCGTTAAGAAAATAATTAATCTTAAATCTCTCAAAAATCCCAAACACTCATTAATTAAATACTCAGTAGGTTAGGCAGTTACTGTGAGAAATACGCCATTGACGTTCACTGCATTTGCTATCATATTTAAGCTATTTCTAAGACCTTGCACACACAAATGTCAAGATATTCAATTTTATGCCATGGGCTATGTTAAATAGTTCAATGAAAATATTTCAGATTGTATATGAAGTCAGCACACTGTGCCCCATGATTGCACCAATGTACACAATTATGATTTAATAAAAATAAAAAAAAGATTCAAATGTATGGTTTACATAAACTAACATATATTCAATTATTACAGCATAGTGTTTTGTTGTCATTTATAATATGCACATTAACAGTAATATGTAACTGTGCTGTGCTCCAGATGTAGCTGTAGAGAGCAGTATCACTTATACTTTCCCAGGTAATTTTCGCATTTGGGAAGGATGTAAAAATAAAAAGTAAAAAATGGTATGAAAAATATCTATAAGGTTATTACTGATGATGGTGCAAATCTAAGCCTGAAATTTGTGTGTAATATCTATCCCCATTCCCTGCTAACAGTCCTGCAATGACTCGCAGATTTCAGGATAGCAATTTATTTATTTATTTACTTTTCTTTTCTCTTCATTTTTATATATTTATTTATTATTTTGAGACAGAGTCTCACTATGTCACCCTTGGTAGAGTGCTGTGGTGTCAGCTCACAGCAACCTCAAACTCTTGGGCTTAAGCGATTTTCTTGCCTCAGTCTCTCAAGTAGCTAGGACCACAGAGCGCCTGCCACAACACCTGGCCATTTTTCTCTTGCAGTTGTCATTGTTGTTTAGCAGGCAGGGACCAGGTTGGGACCCTCCAGCCTAGGTGCATGTGGCTGGCGCAGTAACCACTGTGTTATGGGCGTCAAGCCTATTTTTCTTTTTTTGAGACAGTTTCATTTGTTGCCCTCGGTAGAGGGACTACAGAATAGCCCGTCACAATGCCAGCTATTCTTTAGAGACTGGGGTCTTGCTCTTGCTGGGGCTGGTCTCCAAGTGCTGAGCTTGGGCTATTCACCAGCCTCGGTCTCCCAGAGTGCTGGGAGTACAGGGAGGCATGAGCCACTGCACCCAGCCTTCAGGATAGCATTCTAAATCTTCAGTTTGGCACATGAATCATAGCCTTACTCCTACCTAGTCTTGACCACATTTCTTTATACTTCTTACTGTTTCTGCTGCTTTGTTCCCCTCTTCCTTCTGAATTCCCACTCTTTAAAATTCAAACAGTAACTCCTCCAGCCTTCCCTGATAATCCAATCTAATTTGGAAGGTGCTTCTCTGGCTCCCCCAGCACCTGTGTGCTTCCTTTTCTCATGGCACTTAGGACAATCATTGATTTATTTATCTGAATCTTTTAATTGGTGCCAAGTTCATAAAGGGAAGAAATCACGTCTGATTTGACCATATATCAACACCTAGTAGAATGTCTGACATTATCTTGGTCTATGTGGGCCGCTATTAAAAAACACCGGAGATTGGCCAGCTTATAAACAACATAAGTTATTTCTTGCTGTTCTGGATGTTGATAAGTCCAAGGTCAAGAAATCAGCAGATTCGGTGTCTGGAGAGAACAGACTTCCTGGTGTGTTCCTCCTTTGCTGTGTCCTCACATAACAGAGGTAGCCAGGGATCAGGGATCTCCTTGGAACCTTTTTTTTTTTTTTTAAGATAATTAATCTCATCAGGAGGAATCTACCCTCATAAGCTAATCACTTCCGAAAGACTCAGCTCCAAACACCATTATGTTGCAGATTCCCTTTCAACATATGATTTTATGGGACACAAACATTCAGTCTATGACAGACATAAAGCAAGAAATCAGTATATTCTTTAACGAAGACATGCTTTTGAGTTTGATAAATTAGATTTGATAGTTTAATTGTCTTGGAACTATACGTGCACATTTCCTATAGGCATATTCTTTACTTGATAGGTATTCCCTCCACTGGCACTAGTCTATGTATATTATATAAAAGTGGGAAATAACCTACCCAACATAGATTATTTAAGTTAGAAAATAAAAGAAAAGAGATCATTGATAATATTGCCTTTATAAAGTGGACTATTAACAGGAGAAAGGGAAATGTTGAGCAGTGTTGCATAAAAGGTCAATATAACATTTATATTTGTTAACATTTTCTGAGTTATGATGAAATTAAAGATTTATTTACTTCTAAGAATACTGCAATAAAAGTTAAGTATAGCTACTAATAATAACATCTAATGGTTTTTCAGTAATTCAGTTTTAAAAATATTTCTGCCTAGGGTGCCACCTGTAGCTTAGTTGGTAGGGTGCTGGCCACATACACTGAGGTTGGAGGGTTCACAACCTCCCTGGGCCAGCTAAAACAACAACTGCAAGAAAAAAATAGCCAGGTGTTATGGCAGGCGCCTGTATTCCCAGCTACTTGGGAGGCTGAGACAAGAGCATTTCTTAAGCCCAAGAGTTTGAGGTTGCTGTAAGCTGTGACGCCACAGCCCTCTACACAAGGTGACATAGTGAGACTTTGTCTCAAAAAAAAAATTTTGTTTTCTGCCTAACAATGTGGTAATTTAGACCAGAGATTTGGAACCAGTTCAAAAGTTTATGTATCAATGTTTTTCCTATTACCTCTTTAAGACTCTAACCTTTTAAAACTGTGGTTTCCTCATCTTTAAAATGTTCATTGTCTCATATGGAACCTTTTTAGTAGTAATAAGAGGGTCTTGTCTTTCAAAACTTGTAGAAGAGCAAAATAGAATTTAAGAAAAGGAAACACAATTAAATATTTCTCTTAAAAATATTTTTGCAGTAGGGGGTAAATCTGTCATGAAGTAGGTAACAGTAAATACAAAGACTGTTCATAATTTTGGATAAAAGAGCTTTAGCTAGACATAGCAAGAAGCTCCATACATACCATAAGAAAAGGCTGACTATTACTTGAAAAAATATAAAATTCATAATCAACAAATTTAATTGTGTCTTATCTAAGAATAGACAGCTAAGCATTTCAATTGGATGAATTATAGTTTAATGGAAATTAAAATGTTTACCTAATAATATTCATACATGGTAAATAACATGAAAGTTGGTGAGATATTTCATCATATTTGATGTCTTTGGTGCTTGAACTGTTCCTACATATCTTTCACGTCTAGGTAATGATGCATCTCCCACATGAAACTTTGTCAACCTCTCAGTTTATAACACACAGGTACTACTAAAGTTTCCACTGGGCTATATTCTGTGTTATATTGATCTATATTTGCTTCCAGTAGTTCTCCAAATCATACTTACTAGGAAGAGAGGATGAGATTTTATGTTATTGTCTTATAAGAGTACATACAATTATTTCACTACTGTATGAAATATCTAGGTCAAGGTTAGTTATAGATATGTTTAATAGATATTAATACTTTTTTGTGCTAAAGTAGAATTCAGACCTCTTTGAAAACAGTATTAACTTTTCCAGTGCATGAATTTATTTACTGCACGGAAAAGAAATTTACTTAATTAGAATATTTTTACTTGTAATTGTTTCTTAGGAAATTAAAATTAACTGATCTCTCATCTGCCTCCTAGGTTTTATATTGCTAGAAAAGTATAGTTAAAAGCTATGTTGGAATATTGCAGTTCTGGGAGAATATTTTAGGAAATACTGCATGTGTTTAACTTTGCAGTATTTTGGGAATGACTGTAAGGCTGGTCTCCAAAGAGCATGGTCAGAAATGAAAATTAAAACATCTGAGGAGACATCCTGAATGCCACCTCTGAATCTCTTCTCTCTCATTCATATTCTCTCTCTTTCTCTCTCTCTCTCAATTTTAAGGAATGGAGCATGCCTTTTACTCATAGCTTTATAGTAGACCCTTGTACGAAGGTTGATTCAGATTAAACCAGTAAATGGCTCAAGAGAACCTCACTGAGTAAGGATCCTAGTAAAAAGTGGTAGATAGTATTGCAGTCAAGTGGAGGGGTTTTAGGCTGGTAGGCCAGCCTAAGAATAAAAATGCAACACACATCTAAAACCAAGTTGGAGGCTCAGCATTTGAAACTAAGTATGTGAACTTGGGTTGAGACTGTTGGCAGCTGACACTATACTGCTGGGGGAAAGTAATTAATACAGAACTAAATCTGGTTCTCTACGATTTCAGGAGCTAGGTATGATAGAATTTGTAGGATATAGTGAGAGAAAAATTAAAAATTCTTTGTCTATAACTTGCATTGTTTGTTAATCCAAGAAACTGTGTTAAGAGTTAGATATGCTTTTTCTCCTTCTGTCCTTTATTAAGTTTTATTTCATGAGTCCTTTGTGGCAGACAGTATTCCAGATCCTGAGGGATAAAGCACAAAGAACTTGGAACAGTATTGCAAGAGTAAGTGCCAAGAACTCATAATACAAGTTGCTGATATCCAGGCTACTCCTTGGGGTTTTCTACTTAGTACTGAGAAGTGTCTAAGTTGGTAATGGATGGTCTGTCACTTTGACAAATGAAACTTTGCTCCTGACCACTGGTGATCAATGAATGTTACTGGACTTCCAAGTAAATATGATTTTATTATATATATATTTACGTATATGCACACATACACATATATATTTATCTATTTTAAATTGCACATGAACTTTACGAACACCCTGTTTATAAAATATTGGTTATATATTATGTGTATTTTATGTTATATATAAAATACATATATGTATGCCTATATGTAAAATATCAAGTTATAAACCATAAATTACAGTGGTGTATTTATGTGGTTTTATCTCTAAAGCCAGGTTTTAAATTTAAAATTAATTTTGTAATCATTGGTTCTTCCCATTTTTATTCCTAGGTATCTTGGTGCACCAAATTTTAACTACTTTACTGTAATATGATGCTATCTACGTTTTTACATTTATCTCTACCTTCAGCATTTATGCCAATGAATACCTCATATGTAATTTTATTCCTATTTCATAGATAATGCCATTTTCAGTTAGAATGGTCAAAATACAGAGACTCCAAGCAGACCATTCTTGTAAGAATAATAAACATATATTTACTGATTGTGAAAAATAGACTAGCAACAGCTAGTAGGATGTAATTTTGGCATTCTAGAATTAAACATATTGCTTCTAAAATTCTATTTCCCTATATATTAATTAATATTAACCTTTTTGCTGTAATAGCTGGATATTTCTGTCCACAAGTTCAAAAATATAACCTGTTCATATTAATGAAATTTTAACAATAAAGAAATAATAAATGAATGATTTTAGAGAGCTATATCTTAAAAATGAAAGAAAATTTCATTTTTTATCATAAATATTCTCTTATAGTAGACATAATAAACAAAGAAATTAGAGGGAGGGCAATTGGTGGGATCACACCTACGGTGCATCTTAGCAGGGTACTGGGGAAACTTATTAAATGTAGAGTATCAATGTCTTTATATAGTGATCAAGAAAATGCCATGAAGGCTATCTGTAACAGTACGATC
>CAUYON010083561.1:0-20339 GCA_963573935.1 Arctocebus calabarensis
GGTTGAGTCGTGCTGGGGTTCTGAAACTGTCTGCTATCTGAATTTCAGAATCTCTTGGCATGTCTGGAAAATTCTCTTTCATAATCTCATAAAGAAGAGACTCTGGGCCTTGTGATGCCACTTCATCATTTTCAGGTATCCCTACAAGGCGAATGTTGGTTTTCTCGAGTTATCCCAGAGCCATCTGAGAGAATGATCTGTTTTTGCCTTCCATTTCTCTACCTCTTTGTTGGTTTGGGAACATTTGATAACTTTGTCTTCCATGTCAGAAATCCTTTCTTCTGCTTGCTCCATTCTGTTGCTGAGGGATTCTACTTTGTTTCTCAGATCTTTGAGAGCTGCAATTTCTTGCCTCAATGTGTCCAAATCTTTGGTCATTTGGTCTCTGAGTTCCTTGAATTCTTGAGATAATTTTTGAAATGTACCCAGAATTTCTAAATCCAACTTTTCCTCTATTTTATTGATCTTGTTCGCAATCCAAATTCTGAATTCAATTTCTGACATTTCAGCCATCTGTTTATGCATAGGATCCTCCCTTGTGTCTGCCAGATTATTCCTTGGGGGTGTTGACCTAGTCTGGTTGTTCATATTTCCAGAGCTTTTCCGTTGATTCCGCCCCATGATTAATTTTACACCGTTTGGCTAGATGAGTAGATAGGGACAATTTGGGCTGGGAGTTCTAGGAGAAGTGATTGACCAGTTCTTTGCTTAAAAGCTTGGACTTGCATCTGTACCCTTTCCCTCAGAGTTTTGCCACTGCTTGCAAAACTGGGGACCTTCTTGGTGTGGTGGGGTTAAGTGGCCGTGTCTTATTTTCAGCTAGTCTTTGTCTTACCCTAGAGAATCTGTTACTCTGGATTGAAATCTGAGCTGTGAAGGAATACCAGAGTTAAGTCTTCGCACCCCCCACAGGCAACAATTGAAAAAGCCAAATCAAACCTTCCCACTACCACACACCCAGGGTACCACTTTGGAAAGTCCTCAGGTGATTAGCCCAACTGAAGATGTCCTAATCAATTATCCTAGTCAGTACCGATCTCAAATGGAAGAGTTAAAAAAGTCTCTGGCAACTAGATGGCAGGGATCCGCTGGAAGCTCTTGTATAATTCACTTTGATGCTCTGTGAGCTCAGGAGGGCACCCTCCTAGCAAGTAAATTAGTCTGGGAAGGTTGATGCCTCCTTCCCAACCTTGCCACTCTGTCTCACCCAGTCGGTGGTAACAGTTGTGATCAGTTTCCTCCAATGAGCAGATGCTTCAGAGGTTTGTGCCTGCCTATGTTGCAGTGGGGTCTGTGGCTCCACAACCAGTCCGCTACTCCCTGTCACTGTTTGACAGGGGGAGGTGAGGCCTGACAACCTGGGTACTTAACAGGGGCTTGGGCGATTCACTCAGTTCCAGCCCTGTCCCTGATTGATGTTGCTGCTGGAACAGAACAAATTTGCAGAATTTATTTCTGTCAAGGCTATTTTCCCTGATCAGACTGCGGCTGCAAATGGGTTTGACTCAGTCTGTGAGTTCCAGCCCTTTGTCTCAGCTTTCATCCCCTGAGGGCCAGGTTAAGCAAAGCAGCCCCTCTGCAAGTATTCTAATCCCTGCCTTGTGTCCCAGCCGGTACCACCTGAGGAAAATCCTTCACGTGCCTTGGTTGCCAGTCTGCTCTGCCAGCACTGGCACCAGAGAAGCTGCCACTTCCCCTGGCCGCTCAGAAGACTGGGAGTGTCTCCTCAAAACATCCCCAGGGGTGCAGCTCTCCAGCTATTGTTCCTGGAGCTGGTTGCTCTTTTGTGCCTCAGGAGACCCTCCCACCAGCCAGGTCTCCTCACAGCTCTCTCACCTTTCACCACTGCAAGCCGGAAAAACAGCACAGTTCAGCAAGTTTGCGCCCATCCACACCCCTCAAGAAAATCTCCAAAATCTGGACTCTGTGAGGAACAGGCCTCCAGACCTCGGGGTGAGAGTGGAGGGGAACACCAGGAACACCAGCTTGCAGGTAGAGAGTACATATAGTTTTATGCCTGGCTGGAGAGCTCCGTAGCACCCTATTAGAGGAAGTTGGTCTGGTTTTTAGAGGGTCTCTCCCGTGGGGTGCAGTGAGAGGACATCTGAACTCTACTCGCTTGTTTGTATGGAGGTATGAAGTAAACTGCGAACCTGTCTCATGGGGGAGGGAACTCCCGTCTGCTTGGTGATGTGCTCTGTACCTTTTTGTTTGTGTCCTCGGGGTCTCAGGTTCGCCCAAGCAGGGTTCATGTGTGCTCTTCGACCTTTTCTTTTGGCTCAGATCCAAACCTTCGGCTTTCTTGCTGAGTTTCTGTCCTTTAACTCTCCTTCTGGACGGGAACCTCTGCGGAAAGCTGGCTACAGATCGCCATCTTGGCTCCTCCCCCATCACATCTTCTTCTTAACTACCTTGACCAAGAAGTGAAACATATACACACATCTCACATTCTGTTGGTGAGAATTAGTCACATGAACCCACCTAATTATAAGGGGACTGAAAAAATTCCTGCACTATGGGAAAAAACACATCTAAGAGTATGTCATATGAGTACCAGCAGCATTATTTTTCTTTTCTTCACATCATATGTTTTTTCTTTCTTTTTTTCATGATTTTTAAAATTTATTTTATTTTTTTATTAAATCATAGCTCTGCACATTAATGCAATCATGGGGTACAATGTGCTGGTTTCATATACAATCTGAAATATTTTCATCAAACTGGTTAACATAGCCTTTGTAGCATTTTCTTAGTTATTGTGTTAAGACTTTTATATTCTGCATTTTTTTCATGATTATTGAAATTTTTATTTATTCACTGATGTATTGGTTTTATTTTTTGGTGGAACTATAAATTAATTCTATCCAGAAACTATTTTCAAAACTATCTCTAAAAGTAAAATATATGTACAGAAATGAAAATACAAAGACTTATATAGATTTTCTGCATTGTTGAATGGAAGCTGCAATAATGGGTATCATTGATTCCTTCTAATTTGAAAGAAAGTACTTCAAAGTTTTAACCCATTAAGAATAATATTAATTATGATTTTTTTGTAGATATTCTTTATCAGGTTATCAAAACACCATATTATTTCTCATTTGATAAGGTTTTTAATTTTAAAATTTTGAGTTTTATAAAAAGTTTATATCTATTGAGATTGTTATATATATTTTCTCTTTTAATCTATTAAAAGGGTGAATTACATTTATGGGTTTACTAATCAGCCTTTCTTTCCTGGGAGAATACTACATTTAAAAATATATTTTTATTTTTATATAATACTAGTTTCTCTTTGCTAGTTTTTTTTTAAGATCTTTGCATCAATGATCATTTGTGAGATTTGTTTATAAATTTTCTTACTTGTTTGGTTCTTATTTTAAAATCAGCAGTAAAGTAATACCATATTCTTTGCTCTTTGGGTCTCTGGATGATTTTAAATAATATTTGAATAATTTCTTTCTTAACAATATGCTATTACACACCCACAAACCATCTAAAACTAGTATTTCCTTTGTAGGAAGAATCTGTAATAATTATAGGACTATTTATATTTTCTATATTATATTTAGTCAGTTTTGGTAGGTTGCATTTTTAGGTAATTAACCACTCCATGTAGGATATGAAGCTTACTGACACAAAGTTGTTCATACTACTATCTTTTAACAGTATAAACTATGATACATAGTCTCTATTGCTTCTATATATATGCAAATCTTTAATAATTTCATAGCAAATTTTAAATGCATTTAAACATTCACATTATATTAAGATATAATTTATGTAGGATAAGGATCACCTATTTAGAGTGTACAATTCAATTTTTTTATTTATTGTAAAAAATGCAATGAGTTACTATAGATACATTGTACTAAATTCCCCCAAATTCATCTCCATTTCCAGAGTTCTGTGTGTGGGAATTTGGAGGCTAGCCAGTGGTAGATGTGTCATAAGAGATAACACTAGACCAGTACTATGATCCCAAGTTTCTTTTTGGCTACATGATGTTTGTGTGGACAGCAAGCAATTCAATGGTTTTTAGTGTATTTATATAGTGTGTAACCATCACATCAGCTAATTTTAGAACGTTTTCATCACTCCAAAAATAGCATTTTACCCATGAGTAATTGTTCCCCATTCTCCTTTCAACCCCTTGTTCATCCCTAGGCAACTGTCAATCCATGTTCTGTCCCTGAAGTTTTGCCTATTGTGGTAACATTTCCTATAGATGGTATCATACAGTATGTGACACACCCTTTTGTGTCTGGCTTTTTTCACTTAGCATAATGCTTTTGGAGTTTATGTTGTTGCATGAATCAGTACTTTATTACTTTTTATGGATAAATTATATTCCAGGGTATGGATATACTACATGTTATTTCTTCATGTATCAGTTGATGAATATTTGGGTTGTTTTCACTCTTTATTATGAATAATAATGCTGTGAATGAACATTAATGAGCAAATGTTTGTTTGAGTGTTTATGCCTTTATGGGATTCAATGTGTTGATTATTTGTACAAATTGGAGTGCTTACATCCTAATTAACATAGCTTTCACCTCATTTACTTAATTACAGTGTTAAGACATTTGTGTTCTATAATTGATAGATTTGACTTGTACCCTTGCAACATTCTCCATATGTGTGGTCCCAACATTAACCCTCCCTCTATCAAACCACCCCCCTCCCTTTCCATCCTCCTCCCCTTCTCTCCTTCATCCTGGGCTATAGCTGTGATTCATTTTTCATATGAAAGTGTGAGTGATTATAAATTGGTTTCATAGTAGTACATAGTACATTGAATTTTTTTTTCATTCCCAAGATACTTTACTAAAAAAGAATATTTTCCAGCTCCATTCATGTAAACATAAAAGAGGTAAAGTCTCCATCTTTTTTTAATGCTGCATAGTATTCCATGGTATATATATACCATAATTTATTAATCCATTCATGGGTCGATGGGCACTTGGGCTTCTTCTATGACTTGGCGATTATGAATTGAGCTGCAATGAACAATCTAGAGCAAGTATTCTTGTTGCCAAGTGACTTTTGGTCTTTTGGATATATACCTAGTAGAGGAATTGCAGGATCAAACAGCAGGTCTACATTTAGATCCCTAAGTGTTCTCCAAACTTCTTTCCAAAAGGAACACACTAGCTTACATTCTCACTAGCAGTGTAGAAGAAGTGTTCCCCTTTCTTCACATCCACACCAACATCTGTAGTTTTGGGATTTTGTGATGTGGGGTACTCTTACTGGAGTTAGATGATACCTCAAAGTGGTTTTGGTCTGCATTTCTCTGATGATTAAAGATGATGACCATTTTTTCATGTGTCTGTAGAAGATGCTACTGTCTTCTTCAGAGAAGCTTCTGTTCATGTCTCTTGTACACAAGGAAATGGGATCACTTGTCCTTTTCATATCAATAAGTTTGAGTTCTCTGTGGATTCTGGTTATTAGACCTTTGTCGGAAATACGAACTGCAAAAATCCTCTCCGATTCTGAGGGCTGTCTATTTGCTTTAAGTACTGTGTTCTTGGCAGTGCAGAAGCTTTTTAGTTTGACCATATCCCAGTAATGAATTTTTGATGTTGCTTCAATTGCCCGGGGGGTCCTCCTCATAAAACATTTTCCGAGACCAATTTTTTCAAGTATTTCTTGTGCACGCTCTCCAAGAATTTTTATAGTTTCATGTCTTGAGTTTAAGTTCTTTAGCCAGTGTGAGTCAATTTTTGTCATAGACTTAGTGCTGGTATTTAGAATGATGATGGATCTGGAATTAACTTTTGTGTATAGTGGTACAACTTCATTGTTTAGTAAGTTGATATGCATTTGTCTCAGCATCATTTGTTAAGAAGATTATTATTTCCCCCATTGAAATGTCCTGACTCCTTTGTTGAAAATAAGTTAATGCTGAATTTAAGGCTTGTTTCTGCACTCTCAATTCTGTTCCATAGGTCTACATGTCCATTCCTATACTATGTTACATTGACTTAATTTGTGTAGGTTTGTAGAAAATTTTGAAATAAGAAAGTATGAGTATTTCAACTCTCTTCTTTAAGTTTGCTGAGTTTTTCTTTGCTGGCTCAAATATACTGTTGAGCCGTCTTAATTTTTTCATTTCTTTTCAACTCAATTTATATATATATGTATATTTATAACTTCTATCTCATTATTGATAGTTTTTATTTGGTAAGACATTATTCTAATATAGTCCTTTAGTTTTTAAAAGATAATTTCCTTTAATTCTTTGATAATATTTAAAATAGCTGATTTATCATTTTTGCCTAGTATATCCAATGTCTAGCTTCCTCAGGAAGAGTTTCTATATAGGTTTTTTGCTATGTATGATATATACGTTCTTATTGTCTTGCATGTTTCAAATTTGGAGGTTTTTTTTTTTTTCAGAGACAGAGTCTCATTTTGTCACTCTCAGTAGAGTACCTTGGTGTCACAGCTCACAGCAACCTCCAGTTCTTGGGCTTAGGTGATTCTCTTCTCTCAGCCTCCCAAAGAGCTGGAACTACAGGTGCCTGCCACAGTGCCCAGCCATTTTTTTGTTGTAGTTTGGCTGGGGCCCATTTCAAACCTGACACCTTTGGTATATGGGACCAGCACTCTACTCACTGAACCATAGGCGCTGCCCCTAATTTGGAGATTTTAGTTAATATTATGTGTCAACTTTGGAAATCAGATTTTTATCCTTCCCAGCATTTGTTTTTTCTATTTTTAATGTTGTTGCTGATTGCTTCTTACTTTGCTGAACTAAATCTGTAAAGTCTATAGTCTTTGTTGTGTATAGTTACTTACTATACACTTTGTTGTGTGTAGTTACTATAGAAATTTCTTCTTAAATAGTTACTTTATAAGTTGATGAATCAACAGATATTTCTTTAAATACCTAGAACCAGTTAGTTTCCTTATCTTTGCTGAGGAGCTTTGTGCATACACTGGGGAAATTCCTCCAACACTCATTTAGGTAACTGCCAGGTGGTATTACCTGAGCCTACGGTTCTTGCTTGTGCAGTTTTAAGGTCACCTAGACATGATGGCTTAGGACTTTGTCAGGATGTGTACATTCCTAAGCATGTACACATCTCTGGGAATGTATATAGCCCAGCACATGCTTGTGGTCTTTTGAATTGCCAGGAATATGTCAGAGCTTTTCAGATCCACTATGGGTATCTCATTCTTCAGCTTTTCCTTTTTATGTTTTGGTTAGCCTAGCATTTGCCCCAACTTTTGTTAACCTCCTCAGGTGACCTCAAATTCAAACAACTACTTTGAACAACTTCCTCAAACTTTTCCTGGGAAAAGATTTTAGTATTGGGCAAGCTCTGAGTCAGGTCCAATGAAATAAAGTCAGTAATTGGGGTGTTCTAGGGAACTGCCAGTCATGTGAAGTAATGGCTCTTTTCTGGGAATGAGGCTTTGAAGGACCTCCAGTCCTGTTCTGTCCCTCTGGTGGTTGCCAGGCTGCTAGTTTTCTCCATGAAAGCTAGCTGTTGATTTTCAAGATTTTCAAACTGTTGATTGTCACAGAGCTGGATAGGGAGAAATGGGAATTACGCAAATTAAATTATCCTCAAAGCTCATTGTTTATATCAAGATTTGGCTGTTTTTCTTGAAGAAATATTCCCTGGATTGATGTAAGCCTTTGGTTAATTTGTAGAGTTCTAAAAATTCAGATTATGATTGTTTTTTCCTGTTTTCTAATTGCTTTTAAAAAGGGGAAAATTTTCCATGGTGTCACCCTGCTGGTTATGTTTTGTAACTACTTTCTCCCACATTGTGCTCTTGCATTTTTAGCTTCTTAACTGTGTCCTTGATGAACAGGCATGATAATTACTTTTTTTCTTTCATGTATAACCATACTGAACATTTCATTGCTGATGTCATTTTAATGGAATAATTGAGCATGTCATCTTTTGAGTCTAGTCACTTTCACTTTGCTTAAAGGTTTAGATTCATCTGTGATGTTGCTGCAGAGGTAGTTTGCTCCTTTTTATTGTCTTCCATGGTGTCAATGTACAATAATTTGTTTATCCATTCATTGATAACAGATACCTGGGTTGTTTCCCGCATTTAGTTATTATGGATACACATGCAATGAACATTTGTAAGCGATTATTTATGTGCAGATACATTTTCATTGCCCTTAGACAATTGCTTAGGATTTTTTGACCACATAGCAAATGTGTGTTTTTCTTTAAAAACACAGCCACTCTCTTTTAAAAACTGTTTTAACATTCAACATTCTCACCAGCAATACATTAGAGCTCTATTTATTGTACATAGTCACACTCACTTGGAGTTACGAGTCTTTTGAACTTTTTAATATTTTTGTAATTGTATCTCATTTTCTTTTTACTTTGCAATTCCATTATTAGCTACAAAGTTGAGGACTTTTTATATGTTAATTGGCCACATTCTTTTGCCAAATACTTGTTGAAATCTTCTGCCTAATTTTATACTGGATTATCTGTCATTTTTTACTGACTTGCATTATTTTTCTATACCTTATGGATAAGACTGTTTCGTTGTTTATGTGTTATAAATACCTTTTCACAGTGTAGCTAGGCTTTTTAGTCTCTTTTTTGTGACATCAATAAATAGATGTCCTTAATTTTAATGTGGTTTATCAATCTTTTGTTGTTGTTGTTGTTAGTTTTTTTTTCTTTTTCTTTTCTTTTCTTTCTTTTCTTTTTTTTTTTTTTTGAGACAGAGTCTCACTTTGTTGCCCTTGGTAGAGTGCTGTGGCATCACAGCTCACAGCAACCTCCAACTCTTGGGCTTAAGCAATTCTCTAACCTCAGCCTGGCTGAGGGGGATTACAGGGGTCTGCCACAACGCCTGGCTATTTTTTGTTGCAATTTGGTAGGGGCTGGGTTCAAACCTGCCACCCTTGGTATATTGGGCTGGTGCCTTACCCACTGAGCCACAGGTAGTTTGGTTAGTCTTAGACAAGCTTATTCAAGAAAGCTTTTTTTACCCCAAGGTCCTAAAGATATGTTCAATGTCACCTCCCCTATAAGCTTTATTTTATTATTATTTTTTGAGACAGAGTCTCACTTTGTTGCCCTTGGTAGAGAGCTGTGGCATCACAGCTCACAGCAACTTCAAACTCTTGGGCTTACGTGATTCTCTTGCCTCCGCCTCCCAAGTAGCTGGGACTACAGGTGCCCACCACAATGCCTGGATACATACATATATATATGTATTACTTATTTATTTATTTTTTGGTTGCAGTTGTTGTTTGGCAGGCCTGGGCTGGATTCAAACTCACCACCTCCGGTGTATGTGGCTGGCACCCTAGCTGTCAAGATACAGGTGCTGAACCTCTCAATAAGCTTTATTGTTTTACTGTTTATATTTGGACCTGCAGTCTACCTGGGATTGGCTTGTATCTCTGTTAAAGGCAAGGTTTTTTTTTTTTTTTCCTTTTCTCATATTGAATTGTTCTAGCGTCAGTTATTGAAAAAGAAAGTCCTTTCCTCAATTCTCTTCAGTGCCACCATTGTCATAATCTAAGTGTTTGAATAAGTGTAGATTTAGAACTCTACTGTGTTCCGTTGACATATTTTGCTATCTTTCTCTCCAAAATGTTTTACTTTTCTGTGTAGAATGCTTGCATAAGGTTCATTAGATTTATTAATAGATATTTATTAGTTTTTGATGCCATTGAAAATGATGTACATTTTATTTTATTTATTTTTGAGACAGAGTCTCAATTTTTTGACCTGGGTAGAGTGCTGTGGCATCAAAGCTTATAGCAACCTCAAACTCTTGGGCTAAAGTGATCCTCCTGCCTTGGCCTCTCAAGTAGCTGAGCCTACTGGCACCCACCAAAATGTCCAGTTAGTTTTTCTATTTTTAGTAGAGATGGTGTCTCACTCTTGCTCAGGCTAATCTCGAACTCCTGAACTCAAGCGATCCACCTACCTCAGCCACTCAGAGTGCTAGGATTATAGGAGTAAGCCACTGTGACTGGCCCATGATAAACATTTTAAAACTTCCTCTTTTGTTTGGTGCTGGTATACAGAAATACATTTGTAAAAATATTGATCTTGTGTCCAGTTGTGTAAGGCCTAAAACTGAGGCCAATATTATATGTTGCCTTGGCTTCTGGTAAAACCAAAGGGTATCTAATAGCCTAATTGCAAGTTCCCCTTACCATTCTGCTCCGTTTTGTATAAAAATAAGGTTTTGTATTTTTTTTCTTTTTGGGAGGAATCTGAAAATGTCATTCTTAATGGATGTTTTAGTTTTATATTGAATTTTCTTGTCATTTTCTCTTTTAGTAATTTAACTGTTTTCTGGTTTCCATCTTTAAGAAATTACTTGTTAGGCTTTTTTTTTGCTGCTCTGTAAGAAAGGAAGTCTTTAAAAAAAAATCTAGCTGCTTTTAGGATACATTTCTTTCTCACTGGTTTTAGACATTTTTACTATGATATGCCTAGGAGTGGTCTGCTATTATTTATCTTGTTTGAAGTTTGTAGGTTTTCTTGAATCTGTACCTTAATATTTCTCTTTAGATTTGGAAAATTATCAGCCATTATCTCTACCAGTATTGCTTCCTCTATACCCATTCTCTCTTCTCTCTCTTTGAAATGCCCATGGCATATTTTGTGGTGTTCTGACTACACCCCCCAATAGAAAATTAGAAAACAAAACCACCTAATTCTAAAGTCCTCTGAAATACTTTAAGTTGAGAAACAATATAGTCGGATTCTAATACTGAAAATACCACACTACTTGTTAATATAGAAGATGGCCATGAAGCACAGAGTAGAGACAGAGAGTATAGTTCTAAAACTATAATCATACTCCCATTTTTGAGTGCTTGGAATATTTCCTTCATGGGTTTCATTTTCTTCTCCCACTTTTTAAGTGCAAGTATTACTTAAAATTCTATTATATTTTTGTCTTTCTCCTTTTCTTCTTAACTTTCTTAGTTTTAAAAAGTCACCCCTGCACACTTGTCTGTGAGATGTAGCTATCTAATTCTCATCCTCTCATCCACAAACCAATGCTGCATTTCAAACTGTCCATTGTATATTTACACATACATCAAAACAAGGAATTTCAAAACAAGTATTTTTTTTCCTGCCACATATTAATTCTATAATTTCCAGTTTCTGCTAACAGCATTATCATACATCCGGTGACTCAGGCTCACATCTCTCTTTGGCTTTTTCTTCTCTCTTGAACCCAACATTTAATAAGTTATGAGAACCCTAGTATTTTTTTACCACATTATTTCTCCTAATCTTTCCTATCTTTCTATCACCAAGACCCAGTGTCATTTTTTATCTCCTGTATAATTTTAACAGTTTTTCTAACTGATCTTTTTGTATTCAGCCTTTTTCCAGGATAATGTACCCAATGAGAATGTTTGAGGTTAGATTTCTTGAAGACTCATCATATAATGTTATTGGCCTCCTCTAAGGGTTCAATGGGTCCTTCTTGCTTACTGAACAAAGTACAATCCCTCAACCTGTCATTCAAAGCCCTCAACAATGAGACCCAACCCATCCTCCATATTTATATCCCATCAAACTTCAGCAGAGACACATTGGTTCACTTAAACCAGACTAAGTGTTGTTTTCTATACATGTTCCATGCATTCCTTCCTTAGTGTCTTTATTTGGGATTTTCTACTCTCAGACAAAATAACACCTAACAGTAAATTTCATCTTCTCCATTAGTAGAATCACAACTATCCTTAGGAATATGCAGGATATCCTGGCTCCAAGGCATATCACATCATGCATTCTTTGTCTTTCATGCACAAAATTACTTATCCTTAAAATTAGGTCAGAATGAATAGTGGAATTTTCTTTGAAAGAGAACACACCTACTAATGACTTAAAATTTGGCAGAGAAATTTGGAAAAGAGGAGGACAGTTATGCTTAGAGTCATACAAATTTTTAATAATCAGTAAGTGGGAAGCCTTTGTCCTCAGAATTGGGAAAACTTCCAAAAAGAACCTGTATTCAAGGCTGAATTATAAGTGAGTGTTCAGGCTGGTTAGTAACAACATTTAACTGTAATCTCCAGACAGAATTCCTTTAATTATGTCTTTAGCTAACAGGCTCAGCAGAAAATCCAAAAAGAGTAGTTATAATAATGTCCTGAGCAAAATTATCATTGTTGAAGTTAGGGTGTGCAGCATTATTAAAGTGTCTACTTGGAAAAACAAATCCCCTTTGATTTTAGACCTATCCTAGTTCTGTTGCCCTTTGTCTTTCTCAGATATTTTCTTTCCCCCGGGGGGAACTAAACTCTAATTTTGTCCCCTAAGATCTTACCACTCATATAATGATAATTATAGCTACCCCATGGTTAGCAATTAATATGTACCTGATGTGTATAAAGCATTTAAATTATACTATTTAATACTCACAGCACCTCTATGAGATAGGTACTTTTATCTTTAAAATTTTGAATATAAGCAGCTCAAATCTTGGAAACTTTAAGTGACCTGCTCTTGGTCACATAAGTGTATGGGAGGTTAGTAAGAGGTGGGGTTTTATTTTAGGCTCCAAAGTCTTGATTATTAGGTCATCAACTCCCCCCCCAGAAAAAAGTTAACCCCAAGGAATGTGTTCCTATAAGAGCTTCCTCAGAAAGTCTACTACAGAGCTGCTTAAGCTAGCCTCTCTAAACTCCTTTCTCTTGGACCTCTCCATGATGTTCTTATGTTTCTTAAGAGGAGCCTTCTCTTAATGGAGAGGGAGCCCCAAGCCTATCATATTGCACCAGTTTTCTGGAGTTTCAAGAAAGATTCTTTAGAGAGAAAACTCCAAAGAAAGGGATTCAAATGGATGTTCCACATTGAAAAAAGATATCTTAATGTCACTACTCCTCATATTGAAAATTTCACTCTGTAGCACTCGAGTAATAATAATTATTCTTCCTTAACTTAGGAAGCTTCATGGAGTTTATTATATGCATATAGTATACAATATATCTACATATACTACTTATATTTATCCATATCATTAGCAAATTGTTTCCAAAGTGAAAATTACAAGTCATAAAATAAGTAGAAATAATATGTTAAATGGTTTGCTTCTCTTTAATTAAAAACATCTTTATATGGAAATAGCAAATTTTAAATGACATAAACAGATACTTAAGGTCATACAAATTAGGACTGGATATAAATAGAATAACACCTGAGACCTGAAATTGATCTAATATTACAGTGTGCAAATTCATGAAGGCGTCACTGGAAAGAATGTTAGAATTTGTTCACTAACAGATTTAATTGATTAGCATTTTTTTTTAAATTTTGGATTACTGTAATGGTTCATATGATTAGGCTACATTTTTTGCATTTGTTAGGAAGAGTATGAGTTGTATTTGAGTCCTATGCCCAGGAGGTGTGCCATATGCCCTTACATGGTACCTGTTTTGGGGCACTTACAGAGCTCTTTCCCCATATACCCTCCCTCTTTCTTGAATTTAATTGTGTTTTTCTTTCGTGTGGGCCTGTAGTTGTTCATCTACTAGTTTCAAATTAGTATTGAGTATATGGGATGCTTGCTGTTTCATTCTTGAGATACTTTACTAAAAGTTTCCATCTTTTTATGGCTGAATATTATTCCATTATATATATATATATATATATATATATATACACACATACACACATACATCTCACAGTTTATTAATCCATCCATGAGTTGATGGGCACTTGGGTTGTTTCTACATCTTGGTGATTGTGAATTGAAATGTGATAAACACTCTAGTGCAAAAGTCCCTATGCTAAAATGATTTTTTTCTTCTGGGTAGATACCTAGTAATGAGATTATGGGATCAAATAGAAGGTCTACTTTTAGCTCTTTGAGCGTTCTCCTTATTTCTTTCCACAAAGGCTGTACTAGTTTGTGATTCCCACCAACAATGTGTAAGTGTTCCCTTCTCTCCTCACCCTCATTAGCATCTGCAGCTTTGACATTTTGTGATGTGGGCTACTCTCACTTGTGTTAAGTGATATTTAAAGATGGTTTTAATTTGTATTTCTCTGATGACTACAGATGAGGAACTTTTTTTGTGTGTTTCTTGGCCATTCATTTTTCTTCTCGGGAGAAGTTTCTTTTCTAAAAGATTTAAAGCTAATACATGATACTATAAAAACTCTAGAATAAAGTGTGGGGAAAACAGTTTTGGTTTTCAAATTGATGCAGGGTCACTTGCACTATATTGTTCAGGCTAGCCTTGCACTCCTGAGATCTACCTGGAGCCTCCCCAGTAAGTGTATCGTTGTGCCTGGTTTATTGGTTCAATTTTTTTTTTTTTTTATTTTAGAGACAAGGTCTCACTCTGTCACCCAAGCTGGAGTGTAGTGGTGTAATCAGAGCTCACTGTACCCTTGAACTCCTGACCTCTAGCAATCCTTCTGCTTCAGCCTGGCTAATTTTTTTTTAAACCTTTTTAGAGGTGGGGTCTTGCTATATTGCCCAGGCTAGTCTTAAACTCCTGGGTTCAAGAGAGTCTCCTGATTTGGCTTCCCAAAGTATTGGAATTATAGGCAACTTTACTTGTATGCTTCATTTAACTCTCATAACTATCCTATCAGGTAGGTAATTCTTATTATTTTCATTTTACAGATGGCCAAACTGAGTAACAGATCAAATAATTTTCTCAGAGTCACATAACTGTTGCATAAATGTGTACTCAAGAAGTCGTGCATAAGAATTCAAGCTTGTGTCTACTATACTATAATGTGTAAACCTCAGTTTTCCAATATATTCTCTCTAATGGAGAGAGTAACATTCTATGGGAGGTTCTATGGTTTGAATGTTTGTCCCCTCCAAAACTCAAGTTGAAACTTAATTGGCATTGTAATACTATTAAGAGGTGGGACCTTTAATAGGTGATTAGGCCATTAGGGCTCAATCCTTATGTGTGGGGCTAGTGCTATTATAAAATGGTGTGTTCAACTCAACCTATTACAAAATAGTGTGCTCAACCCACCCTTGTTCTTTCATCTGTCACGCAATGATGAACTAGAAAGACCCTTGCCAGATTCTGGCTCCTTAATATTGAACGTCTCAGTCTTGTGAAGTGTGAGTCAATAGATTTCTGTTCATTATAAATTACTCAGTCTCTTGTGGTTCTGTTATAGCACCACAAAACAGACTGAGTCAGAAAGGAAGATAAATTCTCCTCCTACAGATATCCAAATTCAACTGAACCTGTCTTCTATGGGATGATTCTATTTACCATGCATGACCTATAGCAGCTGTTTTAGGCTGTCTCCTTCCCTAAACTCTCAGTAGTAACTACTGTCATCTGCCAATCTGATGATCATTTATTTTACCTCATCATTTCTGCATCTATTCTCTTCAATCTCTGCTATTTACAGATAGAGTCCACTTGGTACTACCATCCAAGGAGCATGGCCTTTTAGTCTCATACTGTCCTTCACTCTGAGCATATTTCACTTTCATTTTGGTTATGTATCCCCTTCCTACAAAAGCAAAACCCCAGTATTTCCCATTTTTTCCCCCATGGAACTCTAGTTAATAGGTATTATTCTAATTAACAGACACGTGAAATAAAAGGATTGATTTTGAGGGAAACTAAGTTTGGGAAATATTAGATTCAAATCCTAACTCTGTTCCTTACTAATTGTATTAACTTGGGAAAATCACTAAAGCTATCTGCATCTCATTTTTCCTCATCAACTAAATGAAGGCAAATAGATTATCTAAACACTGAGTTGTTGCACATATTATATGAATATATGTAAATCACTTCGTTCAGTCAGTGCCTTGCTCGTAGTATTCAATACATGACAACTGCTATTATTAAATAATGATCATTGCTTTATTATAAACCAGGACACAGCTGTTAAGGTTGAATTCTGAACAAATCTACAATCGGATGGAGCATATAGACCAGGTCTCACGAAATGGATCTCAGGTTCTGTCCCGGATGGCTGCTTTAGAATCTCATCATTGAGATTTCTCATCTGTATTTTTTAAAAATACAGATGGCCAGGCTCTGTTCTAGGAGAAACTGATTTAGTACATTTTATAAATTATTTTCATAAACTCTCATATTTTTATAAAACCAATTTACAGTCAGATGTGAGAAGTACTAGTTTAGAAAATATTATTCATATTTCCTAGCACAGCATTCAAGGCTTTATGTCAGTGTTTTTATACCTTGTTAACTCACAGCACTCTTGAACCTGTAGTTCACTTATGCAGCACACTTAAATTATGTTGATCAAAAAAAAAAAAGAGCATACTGTGTTTTAAATTTCTTTCACAAAGAATTTAATTAATGATCTTTAAAAATTTTCATGGCACACCTAAGAGCCTCTCCTGGCACACCAGTGTGCCATGTTGAAAATCATTGCCTTACGTGATCTGGCTCTATCCTGACTTTACCTCCTCAACTTCCTTCTGTAGTTATAAGGGGATGCTTTTGAAATAGAAGTTTTGGGACCCCACATAGTGTTTAGAAAAGAGAAGGCTTATACTTGACAGAAAAACATTGTTCAGTCACAACAAAGGCTGCCACTACTCTGCAGCAGAAGTTTCAAACCTAGATACACAAACACACATCACTTGGGGGAAATTATTTAATAGACAAATACCTGGGCTATACTCCAGGATTTTCTGGTGGAGGAAATTTGGGCTGGAATTAGGACAATAAATATATTAAAACCTCGTAGGTGATTTCAATAAGGAGCCAGGCTTTGAAACCACAGTCTATTTTTCTTTATATCTGTATTTGTTGAGAGCAAAGACCAGATATTTTTACTTGTTCATATTTTCCAAAATTGGTAGCCCACTGCTTGCACAGAGCAGGTGCTCACTTACTGATCTGAGTGAAGGAGGATTGGTTGGTTCAAAATGGGAGATTAATTTTTGCTGTGCTACCATAAAAACTTAATTTGAATCAGATTTATTCTTCTCCGAAATGAATGAAAAACAAGATGATGAACTATGGTAGAACCTCCATAGTTTACTATCGCCCTACATTGATCACCTGACTAAACTGACCTAACTTTCATAGACCAGACATGCACCATATATACTTAGCAGTACAGTAGGCTAGTAATTTATGTTGACCACCTCTGTATGTAGAACAGTTTATTCCTTGAGTGGGAAATTTACAGAAGTCCTACTGTATATTCTATTTCTGACTCTCCTCTAATCATTTGCAAGGCTACTAGAGAGGTAGAAGTTTATGCTCTTCAATGGTGTCAAATTCCTAGTGTGACCAACTTGGTCTAGCACTATCCATTCAAAGCTATTTAACTTTTTCTTTTTGTAGTCTTTTAAGGATTAAAGTAAGGCAAGTGAACTATTCAGGTGCAAGGTTTTAGTATTTTGGTTAAACAGTACAGGCTCTGGATTCATACTCCTTGTGTGCAAATATTTTTGTGGTTCTGTCAATTGTGGAACCTTCCAGAAGTCATTTAACGTCCTGGTGCCTCAGTTTTCCCAATCATTATATGGTGGGGTAACATTAGTCTCTGTTTTATCCAATGTGACAATTAAATGAGACAACAAATATAATGCACTTAAATGGTTCTTCACAAATAAGATGTGCTATTTATTTATTTGAATATCTATTTGTTACTAATAAAAAATTTTCTGCATACATATTATTACATTTACATATAATTCTGACCCCATTCCTTAGGGTCTAAACTTCGGTGAATAAAACAACTTCTCACATAGAAGCCATATTTTCCAAATAGTGACAGAGGGCAAGATTTTAAATGTGTAGTAGAGAAAAGGTTTCTGATTACTGATACTTGATCAGCTTTTCACCTGTCTGTAAAAAGCAGGAAAAATTAAATAGCAAGTTTGTCAATTATAATTTCTTGTACATTATTGCCTTTTTGGGGTTTATAATAATATTTTTTATTAGATCATAACTGTGTACATTACTGCATTTATGGAGTACAATGTGCTGGTTTGGAATGTTTACATAGAATTGGTTAACATAGTGTTCACCTCACTTATTTAATTATTGTGTTTAGACATTTATACTCTACTCTTGATATATATGACATTACCCTTTCAATATGCACAGTATGTGACTTCCCCCCATTACCCTCCAGCCACCCATTTACCCCCTCCCCTCCCCTCCCCTTCCTCTTCTCTCCTTTCTGTGCTATAATTGTGTTATATCTTTTGTATGAAAGTGTAGGTGATTATATATTGATTTCATAATAGTATTGAGTACATTGGGTATTTTTCTCCATTCTTCAGATACTTTACTAAGAAGAATATGATCCAACTCTATCCATGTAAACATAAAAGAGGTAAAGTCTCCATCTTTTTAATGGCTGCATAGTATTCCATGGCAGATATATACCACAATTTGTTAATTCATTCATGGGTCAATGGGCAATTGGGCTGCTTCCATGACTTGGCAATTATGAATTGAGCTACAATAGACATTCTTGTGCAAATGTCTTTGTTGTAAAGTGATTTTTGGTTGTCTGGATTTATACCTAGTAGAGGAATTGCAGGATCAAACAGCAGGTCAACTTTTAGTTCCCTAAGTGTTCTCTAAACTTCTTTCCAGAAGGGACGTATTAGTTTGCATTTCCACCAAAAGTGCAGAAGTGTTCCCTTCTCTCCACATCCACTCCAACATCTGTAGTTTTGGGATTTTGTTATGTGGACTACTCTTAAAGGAGTTAGATGATATCTCAAAGTGGTTTTGATATGCATTTTCTGATGATTAACAATGAAGAGCATTTTTTCATGTGTCTGTAGGCCATGTGCCTGTCTTCTGTAGAGAAGCTTCTGTTCAAATCTCTTGACCACAATGAAATGGGATCACTTGTTCTTTTCTTATTAATAAGTTTGAGTTCTCTGTGGATGCTGGTTATCAAACCTTTGTTAGAAGTATAACCTGCAAATATCTTCTCCCATTCAACTATGAAACTCTGAGAAAAGAAATAGCTGATGATGTTAACAAATGGAAAAACATACCATGCTCATGACTGGGAAGAATCAACATTGTTAAAATGTCCATACTATCCAAAGCAATATACAATTTTAATGCAATTTCTATTAAAGTACCTCTATCATACTTTAAAGATCTTGAAAAAATAATACTTCATTTTATATGGAATCAGAAAAAACCTCAAATAGCCAAGAAATTACTCAGAAATAAAAAGAAATCAGGAATAATCATGCTACCAGACTTCAGACTAAACTATAAATCTATAGTGATCAAAATAGCATGGTACTGGCACAAAAACAGAGAGGGAGATGTATGGAACAGAATAGAGAACTAAGAGGTGAACCCAGTGACTTATGGTCATATGATCTTTGATAAGCCTATCAAAAACATAAATTGGGAGAAAGACTCCCTATTTTACAAATGGTGCTTGGTGAACTGGCTGGTGACTTGTAGAAGACTGAAACTGGACCCACACCTTTCACCATTAACAAAAATTGACTCTTGTAGAGGATTAAAAATCATACTTAGAGGGAGGAGCCAAGATGGCGGTCTATAGCCAGCTTTCTGCAGATGCTCCTGTCCAGAAGGAGAGCTAAAGGACAGAAATTTAGCGAGAAAGCCAATGGTTTGGAGCTGAGCCAAGAGACAAGGTCGAGGAACGCACATCAACCCTGCTGGAGCGACCTGAGAACCCAAGGATACAAATAAAAGGTACAGAGCACATCACCAAGTGGACGGGAGTCCCCTCCCCCAAGAGAACAGCTCGCAGTATACGCCATACCTCCATACAAACAAGTGAGCAGAGTTTAGATGTCCTCCCACTCTACCTTACAGGAAAGACCCTCTAAAAAACCAGACCTCCTTCCCCTGTGCCGCGGCACTCTCTTGCCAGGCATAAAGCTGTATAAAACTGTATGTAATCTCTACCTGCAAGTTGGAACTCCCGGCACTCCCCTCCACTCTCACCCTGAGGTTTGGAGGTCTCTCCCCCAATCATGGAGCCCAGATTCTTGAACACTTTCTCGAGGGGTATGGGCAGGGCGTGGGTTGTCGCTGGTCTGTGCCTTCTCCTGGCTTGGGAGCGGTGAGAGAGTGAGCCAAAAAGCAGCTGGCCAGCTGGCTGAAAAGCAGACCAAAGCTTTGCTAAATTTCAGCCACACCTGGCCCTCAGGTTATGACAGCAGAGACAAAGGACTGAAGCACGCAGACTAAGTCAGGACTATTAGCAGCCCAGCATCTCCTCCACAGGGCAGAAATTCTGTGAACTTGTTCTGTTCTATCAGCTTTTTCATCTACTTTACATCAATCAGGGACAGGGCTGGAACTGAGTGAATTGCCCCAGCCCCCATCAAGTACCCAGGTTGTTAGGCCTCACCTCCCCCCC
>CAUYON010083564.1:0-14530 GCA_963573935.1 Arctocebus calabarensis
TGAACCAAGAAAGAAGGCATATGCAGATTTCTACAGAAATTATGATGCTATGAAAGATTTTGAGGAGATGAGGAAGGCTGGTGTCTTTCAGAGTGTAAAGTGATTTTGGAATATAAAGAATTTCTTTGGGCTGATTTACATAGACGTTTGTCACAGACCCGTGTTCCTGAGCTATGACTATGAGTGATAAATAAACTATTAATGAATTAAAAAAAAAAAAAGAAAATATCAACTCTCACACATAGTTTGCAAATTTATGTGAGTTTAATCTATAAAATAAATTCATAACAGTAGAAATAGTCAAAGGAATTGAGAATTTTAAACTTGTATGGATATTGCCAAATTTACCTTCAAACACTTGTACCTATTTGTTCTCCCAGGACCAACAATATACGAGAGGTCCTAAACACATTAATATCTTAGCCAACTGAAGAGATTATGAAACATTGAAATCTTTGCCAAACCAATGGGGGAAAAATACTAATCTGTTCATTTATTTTCTATATCTTTAATTTTCAATGAGCAGGAGTCTCTTTTCACTTGTTCATGAGACAGAGTCATTCTTTTTTTTTCTTTTCTTTTCTTTTTTTTTTTAATTGTTGGGGATTCATTGAGGGTACAAGAAACCAGGTTACACTGATTGCATTTGTTAGGTATAGTCCCTCTTATAATTGTGTTTTGCCCCCAAAAGGTGTCACACACTCTAAGGCCCTACCCCTCTTACGCCTTCCCTCTGTCTGCTCTTCCTTTCCCCACCCATTCTTTTTTTTTTTTAATGTGGACTTCCTCTTTGTATCTTACAGAAATTTTTCTCTAAATTTTAGCTCTTTTTCTTTTCTGTTTCTTTTCTGTTTTTAAAAGTAATTTGGAAAAAAAAACAAAAAAAATAAAATAAAATAAAATAAAAGTAATTTGGGTACTATGGGAAATGAGTCCTTTTGTTATAAGTATTGCCATTAATTTTTTTTTCCAGACTGCCTTTTAATTCTCCTGTGGTATTTTTTTATGTAAAAATTTTTTTTATTTTTATATAGGCAAATCTGTTTATCTTCTTCCCTACAGTTCTAAGTTTTATACCATGCTTAAAAGAGCCATACCCATTCCAAGATCATTTTTAAAATTCACAAAAGTTTTGTTCTAGCATTTTTATAGATCCCTATTTTTACATTTAAACATTTGATCCTTCTGGAATTTATTTCATATAAGAAAGGAAGTTCACATCAACCTTTACCAGGTGCAATGGTTACTCTTACCAGGAAACCACATTCAGTTAAAATATCAAAAAAATGTATGTTGCACATGTATCCCATATTGCTTGGGTGGACCTGTGCAGCACCCTGGCACTTCCTGGGCCACTTTAACCTTGAACAGCCCCTGACTTTGCTTACATGTGATGGACTTTGCAGTTTATGTGGCTTGCTGATTCAGACTTCAGTTAACCTGCTGATGTAGGACCTAATAAATGCACTGATATCAGCCACCTGGTTGCCTCTTTATTAAGGCAATGTCCTAATTCAGAAATTCTTAACCTTTTTTGTGCCTGGCTTTAATGCCTCCTTCTGTGGTCATTGACTCACTCTTAGCTAGTTTGTAATTCTCTACTCCCTAAAGGGTATCTCTGGCTATTCAGTCATCCAGTTTATATCTACCTGTCACAGTCCTGTTACAATATACAAAAAAGTACCTAGTTCTACATTCTTGTGATTATGTGTCTACCCTGAATTTGGTTGTTTTGTTTGTCCCTAAATAAGTGCACCCTTCCCTGGATCACTATATTGGAAGTTCCCTGGTTCCTGCCTTTGAGAAGTGAGTTGACTTTAGAAAGTCCCTGATGATGAACTGTTAACTGAGAGTATTTTGAAAGCAGAAAAAAAAGATAACAGTGGATTTATGTGATGAGAGGAGCCTTTGTGAATGAGGTATGAATTGAGTTGAGCCTCACACAAAAGGAAAATCTCCCCTTGCAGACACCAGGAAGTCTGGAAACTGAGTCCATCTGGCTTGTCTGTGATGTATAACATTACTGGATCATTAGTCTTTGCTTTTGCTCAAAGGCAACTCTAGCATCTGGATCAGCAATGTCAGAGCCCCCAAGGGCATCACCATACCAAGAATTCTGCAACGCACATGGGAGAATACCTCTGACTTCAAAAGCAAAATCAATAAACAACTTTTGACTCCTTAGTGACTAGAGAACACATAACACCCCACAACTTTCTTTCTCTCTCTTTTTCTCCAAGTCTATGCTGAAAGGGTGCCTGAAAGGAAAGAACTATAAAAAATAAATGGCAAGTTCCTTGACAAAAGCAAGTGGCATTAACAAGAAATTCAACTTTTCTCTTCGATGGACTATTTAGACTATAAACACACAGAAAAAGGAAACTTTAACCCCAAAGCACTCACAAAGCTACTGCATTAAAATGAGATTTTAGGCATGAAAATACTTTTTTTTCAAAAATTTTCATGGCTAGTAAATAAAGGTATAATTATCTTCAATAACACCAATCATTTTTGTCACTGCACCTGGCTAAAATCATAAAAATTTCAAGTTATGAACCTCAGAAAATTTATTTTAGGCCTCATTGTGTCTGATATAAGATTACTCACTCCTGTGCGCACAACACAAGACCGAGAAAAGACCACAGAGGTCATCTTGTCTAACTCCCTCCTATAGATGAGAAAATAGAGCATCTGAAAGGCTAAGTGAAGTATCCAAGGTCACAGTGAGTCAGAGCAGGGGCAGGACAAAAATCACAGATCTATTAACTCTGTGGTCATTCTAATGACCCCATGCTAAAGCAATGTTAGAGAGTTACATTGCATACATTGTCCGTTACACAAAATCCTGCTGGACTGGCTATCTTCCTTTTATTCCTCCTCTCTTCCATCCAGCCTTCCCCACTTGGCTCTCTGCCCCAGGAGGCTGACTTTATATAGACTACTTCAGCTGACTTCCTTGCCCTCTGGCTTCCAGTTGAGTTTGGTCAAAAAAGGGCCCCAGAAAGAGGATGAAGGGATAGAGGATATGGAGGTCAGGGTACTTAATCCCCGAGGTCCCCTCCCACGTCAGTGTCATCCTGAGATTAAAAATCCACATAGCCCTTTCCCTCCCTCTCTCTTTACCCCTTCAGGCCTAGGGATATAAACTAATTTCCCAGAGCTGCCATAACAAATTACCATGCTTAAAACAAAAGACATATTTCTGAGATGATATGTTTGAAATCAAGGTATTGTGAGGGGCATGCTCCCTCTTAGGATCTAAGGGAGGATACTTCCTGGCCCCTTCCTAGCTTCTGGTAGTTGCTGGCAATCCTAGGCATGTAGATGCATCACTCCAGTCTCTCCTTTCATCATCACCTGGAGTTTTCCCTGTGTCTCTCTGTCTCTTCTCTTCTTATAAGGTGCCATATATGTTGGATTAGGGCCCACTATAATGATCTCATCTTAACTTGATTACATTTACAAAAATTCTCTTTCTAAATAAGATCACATTCACAGGAACTGGGGATTATGACTTCAACATCTTTTCAAGGGAAATAATTTAACCCATAACATGGTGATAATACCCTGGTACTACTCACCCGGGTGCTGCATCATCCTGTCTCATTTTCATATAATTAGATCTGCAATCCTATAAATAATTCCTTTACTAAACTCTTGATAAGTTCCACTTAGGATATAGAAAGCCAAAAAAATAGTAACCCCACTATAACAATGAGAAAAAGCCAAGTAATCTGTACAATTAATAACTTCTCTTGAGCCCATCAGAGAGCTGAGAGCACAAAGCAACCAACTGAAGTATTTTCCAATGAGTAAAAGACCTGTCTAAGGAGAGATGGAGTATGCAGACTATTTCCCTTTTGGCCAAACACCAAAAGGAAAGGCAGTTGCCATAAAGTGAGTAAAAAGAAAACAGATAAAATTCTAACAAATTCTTGAAGGTCAAGTGTGGGCTAATGATACTATATGGAATCCCCAGAACCCTACAGTCAAACAGAATCTGTACCCACTCACCAGTGCTTTTTCATGAACCGCTACCAAGTATTTTTGAGAATAATTTTGGGCCAGATAGGAAATCTGAACAAGTCCCCATCAGTGGTGCCAATGTTCTGGTTATGAACATCTGCTGCTACAGTGGTACAAGCACAAAGTCTCACCTACTTACCAGCCTCTTCTTTCATATGAAGCAAAAGTCTAAAACCACTGGGGGGAAGACAGGAAAAACTCCCACTTTCTGAGCCCTGGCAAAGATCCCTCCTTCTTGAAAGGAAAGAAAGCAAAAGTTCTCTTCTATTGGGGTAAAAAAAGTCTCTGGAGGTATAAGAAACTCTCTCTGGCCTAGCATCTCACATAGATAGAAAGCAGTGGCCTGTTGCCACTGAAGGCAGAACATAAAAATCTCCTGCAGACACAAGGCAGAGTTTGGCTAAAATGGAAAGGAGAGCTAAGAATACTGAGAAAGTGCCACCTTGAACAGTACTCAAGACATAGCATCTACCTAAAATTGAACACTAGACCAGGAGAACAAAGGTTCTTCCCTGCTACTATCACAAGCCTTGCATCATGCAAGCACAGTCTACATCTGAGAGAATAAGGGCAAGGGTATGAATACAGACTCTACCTGTGATATATATAGTCAGGGACTGCTAAAAACTAATGGTGACTCATAAATATTGAGAAAAGCCCTCTGCCCCTCAGGCATTATCAAGCATAAGTAGCACCAGTCCATCACTAAAGGAACTTGAAGTTCATGGTCTACAGTAAAGCATGAACTTCAGAACCTCTAAAACCTTGATTACAAACCTAAGCTCAGCATATCTACTGACAAGAGTAACTCAAACTCTTACATTAATAATATGAAATAAATAAGACCCATGCCTAATGCTACCTCAGACTCCACTATTCTACACATAATGCCTGGCAGTCAATCAAAAATGAGACAGAAAAAATAATAAGATAAGGCAAACCACTATCAAGACACAAGGCAATCAATAGAACAAGACCCAGAGATGGCTTGAATATTAACACTACTAGAGAGAGTCTGTAAAACAACCAGGGTTACTATGTTAAATAATCTAGTGGAGTGGGTGAAAAATATGCATGAAGAGATGGAAATTTCATCAAAGCAATAAAAACCACCAAAAAAAGAGTCAAATGGAAAAATGAAAATAAAGAGTATGAAATGATAAGTTTAGGATTTATTGCTGTTGTAGTTACCTTCAGTAAACATGACATCTGAAATAAAAAAAAAATCTTGCAATTAGACACAGCTTAGGAAAGAATAACTTGAACATAAGTCAAAAGAAATTATCCAAATTAAAACAGAATAAAGAAGAAACAAAACACCCCATTAAAGAACTGTGGTAAATTATCAAACAGTTTAAAATATGTATAACTGAAATTCCAGAAGGAAAGGAGGAAACAAATACTGCCAAAGAAATATTTGAAAAAGTAGGGACAGATAATTTTCCAAAATTGATGAAAGACAACACACCAGACCTAAGAAGCTCAAGAAACACAAGCAGGATAAATACACACACAAACACTTAGACATTATACATACTGCTAAAATCAAAGATAAAGAGAAAATCTTGAAAGCATCTAGAGAAAAAAGAAACATACAGAAGTATAAAGAATTACAGACTTATCAGAAATTACATTACACAAGAAAACAGTAACATCTTTAAAGCACTAGAAAAAAAGTCAATCAAGATTTTTACAGTTTAATAAAAAATGATTTATATCTTTATATAAATGTTAAATAAGTTTTATATAAAAGATTTCAATCTTTTATAAATGAAATAAAAATATTTTCTGAAAAACAAAAGTTGAGAGAATTTATTGCCCGTAAACGTTCATTAAAAGATACATTAAAGAAAATTCTATGCACAAGAGGAGAATGATAAAAGATGGAAATTTGGATCCACACAAATAAATGAACAGCACTTAAATTGAGAAAATCAGAAAACGTACAAAAGTATTTTTTCTTATTTCTAGTCTCTTTAAAAATGTTTATTGTCTTGGGCCAGGCACTGTGTCTCATACCTAGAATCCTAGCACTTTAGGAGGCAAAGGTAGGAAGATCACTTGAGGTCAGGAGTTTGAGATGAGCCTGAGCAAAGCAAGATCCCGTCTCTACTAAAAAGAGAAAAATTAGCCAGGCATGGTTGTATGTACCTGTGGTCCCAACTACTCAGGAGGCTGAGGCATGAAGATTGCTTGAGCCCAGGAGTTCAAGGTTGCTGTGAGCTAGGCTAAGGCCATGGCACTCCAGTCCAGGTGACAGAACAAGACTCTGTCTTAGGCTCAGCACCCATAGCTCAGCATTTAGCTCAAAAAAAAATTGACTGTCTTATGCAAAGTAACGATGATATAGTATGGATTTGAAGCATATACAGAAGCAAAATGTATGACAAAAAATAACACAAAAGATGAGAGAAAATAAAATATACTATTTTAAGTTTCTTATACTATACAGTAAGTGGTATAATATTTAAACATAGAATGTTAGAAGTTAAGATGTAGTTTGAAAACCCTGTATCAACCACTAAACATGAAGTACAACTAATAATCTAATAGTGGAATGATAAAAAATACACAAATAACTCAAAGTAAGGAAGAAAAAAGAATAAGGAAATTTTTAAAAGGCCAATACAAAATAAATGACAATACAGTAGATTCAAATCCAGCAATATCAATAATTATGTTGAATAACAATGGGGTCTATCTGTCCCCAGTAGAAGGTAGAGATTTTCAATTAGAAAAATAGCAAGACCCAACTATATGCATCTACATAGTACAAGAAACCCATTTTACATATAAAGACGAAGGTTAAAAAGAAACGATATTCCAAATCAACACTAATCAAAAGAAAGCTAGATATTATAAGATATGAAGAACAATATTACATAATATTGTAAAGGGATGCAGTCCATCAAAGAAATTTAATACAATAGATATATGTACCTTATGAAAGAGTCAAGATCCATGAAGCAAAAACTAATATAATAGACTCAAATGAGAAACAGACAAATCCACAATATGACATCACAGTTACAAAATTCAACATTCCTCTATCAGTTATTAACATAAGAAGTATACAGAAAAATTAGTATAGACATAGAAAATCTAAATAATAATATAAACCAACTTGGTTTATAGAGCTATTTGCTACTATATAACTCACCACCACCCCCACTGACAACTGAAAGCACACACTTTTTAAGTGAACATAAAGTATTCATCAAGAGAGGCCACATTCTCAGATATTAAAAAATCTCAGGGGTGGCGCCTGTGGCTCATAGGAGTAGAGCACTGGCCCCATATACCGGAGGTGGCAGGTTCAAATCTAGCCCCAGCCAAAAACTGCAAAAGAAAGAAAAACTCAATAAATTTAAAAGGAATGAAATAAATGTAAGGTATGACAATGAAATTAAACCAGAAATCGATAACAAAGATATCTTTAAAAAAACAAATAATTGAAAATTAAACACATTTGTAAAATTTTAAAATCATGAAAGTAATTATAAAATATTATTCTTTGTATCTTATAATATCTAGCTTTCTTTTGATTAGTGTTGATTTGGAATATTGTTTCTTTTTAACCTTTATGTTTATATGTAAAATGGGTTTCTTGTACTATGTAGATGCATGTAGTTGGGTCTTGCTATTTTTCTAATTGAAAATCTCTACCTGCTACTGGGGACAGATAGAATGTGTTAGATAAAATGAGAACATAATGTCTCAGAATTAATGAGTGCAGGTCACACAGTGTGGAAAGGGAAATTTTTAGCATTAAATGCTTGTATTACTAGAAAAGGAGAAAAGTCTTAAATCAATAATCTAATTGTCCACTTTAAAGAACTAGAAAAAAAGAAGAGCAAATTATATCAAAAGCGAAAGAAGCAGAAGGAATAAAATAAAGGGAAGAGCAGAAATAAATAAAATATAAGGGATAAAACAAAACACTTTCTCTGGGTTTCTATAGATAGCAAAGAATGGCCAAAAGAGAATAGGTATTTATTGCTAAGTTGTTGAATGTATGATGCTGAAATAATAGCAATCAATATTTATACAACTCCAGCCCATCTCAGTTATTCCTGCCTCCTGGATGAATACAGAAGTAAAGTAAATCAGGGGGGGGAAATACAAAATGTTTACTTAGCCAATATTTCTGTTGGAACATCAGAAAATTTTCATAAAAGTTGAAGAAATGTTTTTCTCACCAATGTTTATCTATTTCAAAGATGACAATCTAGATTCTTCATGAACATTCAAAAAATATTACCCATTGGCTGAAAATCGGCTATTTGTAATTTTTTTGTTTTTACATAATAGAAAGGCCTTCTTAATATATAACTAGACTTTCCCCATTTGAAACTAATAAATCTCAAATTATCTGTCTAAGCAGCATCATAGTTGGAAAGCAATTTGGACGAACTCTATGTTCCAGTTTGTAGAAGTTATATTCCAGGCTCTCCTTGAACACAACCAGGACTCCAAACTTACTTTGGTACATTGTACTTTCAGAAGACAGTAGTAATTAGAAAATCTCTGCGACATCATGTTTCATCCTCCCTGCATCTTATGCTGATAATGCTAATAGAGGACCATTTAATGAAAATAATCATTCAGATTTATTTAATGTGGACAAACTCAGGGGACCATAATAATGATGTCCTTTCCAGTTAAAAAAAAAAAAATAGCAGGCAATTCCATTCTTCTAACACCCACTTGCCTGGACAGCAATCCTAGTCAACTGGAAAGTTGACTCCATACACATAAAGTCTTCTAAGGACAGCTGCTAGGATAGTATTGTTGAGTATTCAAGACCAGTTTCTATGCCTTGGATGTGTAGAGAAGAGTGTTAACAAATAGTTATTGAGTTTATATTATGAATTAGGCACCATGCCAGACATTTTATAGAGATGCTCTCATTTAACTCTTAAAATAATATTTACTAACATAGTATCACTCCCCATTTTAAAGATTCAGAGAGGTTAAATAACTTGTCTGAGGCAATGGAGTTTATAAATAAACACTGAGGGTTTTGAACAGGTCCTCTAAGTTTCAAAGCAGATCTTAATTCATCATAGTGCCTTGATTAACCAAAACCAGAACCTAATCTGTCCTTTCCTGATTTTTTCCACTGGACATTATGAAAATTTCGTAGAGGATTAAAGTATCTCCTTCCTGCCTTCTTGGTGAACCCAAAGTGAGTCATAAGCAAAATCCAAAACATTCAGCTATTAGATTTGGGCAAATTTGGCTGATGAGAAATGGGCAAATGTACTAAGTTTTCTCCATTCTCCCCTCCCCATACTCCCTTCGAGTCCAAACAACCCAAGGCTCCCAGACACCACATGTTCTGGATCTGCCCTTCCCAGACTTTGCTCTCTGCTCCAAAATGAGCCTCATCTTGGCCTCCTTCCCCTTTGACTCATATCTTTAAGGCTTAGTTTGCTAAAATCAAAAACTTAATTCTTCAAATACTAGTGAAAGGGGTGGGCTGGGTGGCCTATGCTGGTAGTCCCAGATACTCAGGAGGCTGGGGCAGGAGGATCACTAATGCCCAAGAGTTTGAGGCAACTAATCAAGCAACTAAAAACAAATAATATTATTTTTAAGTTTTTTTTTAATATATAAAAGAAAACTCCTAGAAAGGTCTCTGTGATGGAGTGAGAAGAAGTTTGGCATGGAGGACCACAGACATTTCAACCTGAAATTTTAACTGTCACCAATAAGGGTAGGGGGAGATGGTGATCAGAGATTCTGAGCTTCCCTATTGGTGTGCAACTTCAATAAACAATGACCTGACCATAGCAACCTAAACCAACATCCCTGTCCACAAATACATTTCCATTATTTCCCATCTGCTACCTGAGGGTACTCTTTGTTCTGGAAAGCGAACAGAGTTTGTAGGGGACACTACTGGCATCTTGAGCCCATAGGTCATGTCTCATTCTTTCTCATGTTCCTAACGCCTAATACAGCTCCCAGTGCAGAACGGATGTCCAATGCCTCTTTGCTGAGTGAATGAGAGAGGGAACAAACAGTAAAACATAGGATTGTACAGATATGTCACTGGTCCCAGCTCAGTCAATCCAGTTAATTTATCTCTCTGGCCACTGTCCTAAGGAAGCAGTGACACTAGCCATAACAAAAACATGCATTGCCATGTCTCCTTCATAGAAAAACAGTCTGAATAAACAAAATCGGAATTCTGATGATAAAGAGATCTTATTCCAAAAGGGAGGCTATCCAACTCCATCTAGATGCTCTGAACATTCAGAACATAAGACAAATATGTCTAGACTTTTAGGGTCATTAAATCCTCAAAGCCACGTCCTTTTTTCACTATTTCATCCCTGGGGGAAGGTGCATTTTGGACCCAGTGCTGTATAATTTCTATGAATGGCTGTACAAACCCAAGATATAGAGCAATCCTATCCGTCATTTTTCTAACTCGTATCTCAAGCCTCCTTCTATCATTACCTCAACCTTAAGAGAAAAATCCCACACATGGGCAGAGGGGCTGATCAGTGCATGCATGTGGACAAACTACTCAACACAACACAAAGAGTCATCCTAAAGCAATAGAGGAAGCGGCCCTCACACCAGGCCCAGAACTGTGCCTATTCCTACCAGCCAGCCTGGAGAAACTCGTAATTCATTTCCAGGTACCCACCCCCACAGTAACCACAGCACAGATTCACTTTGCCCATTTTTGTACATTATAGAGGTAAAACATAACGTACTTTTACGTGTCTGGCCTCTTTCGTCATCTTTGCGAGAGTCATCCATGTTGTATAGTTTGTTCACGCTCACTGCCAAATATTATTTCACAATGAATATACCACCATTTATATAACCATTCTATGAAATTTGAAATCGTTTCAAAATGGGGGTCAATTTGAACAGTGTTATTGTGAACATTATTATGCATGTCTTTGGTGAATACATGTACACATTTTTGGTGGAGATATGCCAGTTGCTTGTTCATAGACCTGTGGTATATAAAAATTTCTTTTGTAACACGTACTTGTCTCTCTTTTTATTTGATCTGTTCTGATGGTAGATAGTGATAGCTCATTGGGGTTGAGCATCTATTCATCTTTAACTGGCCATTTTGTTCTTCTCTTTTGGAACAGTCTCTTTGGACTGTTTTTCCTTTGCTAGCACTTCTTAGAGCACAGAGAACTTTTCCCTGGTGACTAGTGATTTCACCCTGTTCAAAAAAAGAATTAGTCATGGAGATAAAGTTAGACCTAGAACAACAGCTCTGGATTCTGTAGGCTTTTGCTACCATCGGGTAAGGAATTGGGAGTTAATACTGTTGTTATTTGGTGACCATTTAAGGTTTTTGAGCTAGGTAATAATATGGCCATTGGTGAATTAAGCGGTCTGAAAATGGTGGTGGAATGGATTATAGAAAAGTGAGCCCATGGGTAGATAAACCAGTTAGAAGACAAATAGTGCAAACATGGTTCAAACAGGGATAGACACAATAAGACTGAAAAATAGAGGACAAATCAAAGAGAAATTGGAAAGAAAATTTAACAGAATGAAAGCTTTCTCTAATCATTTTTTAAGCCCATGAGAACAGTGATAACACAGGCAAGAATTAGGTAAATCAGAAGAATGGACTATTTTGGAAAAGAACAGCATGAGTCGAGCATTAAATCCAACAATTTTGATATATCAGTGGGACATCCAGGAAAAAATATCTAACGGACAACTGAAAAACAAGAATTTTAGTTTAAGAGATAGAAGCCTAAAGATAGAGATTGGTGAGTCATCTGCTTAAAAAAAAAGTGACACAGACGTGAAGAAAGCACAAAGAAATAAGAGCATAGAATCAAGAAGAGAAATGCCACCCCTACTTAATGGATGAAGAGAAGAAAAGAATTCAAGGAAGAAGTCAGAGGCCAGAGGGCCAGATATGTAGGAGGAGAACGAGAGGAGAAATGGAATGGCTGCGTGGCCTGAGTGGCGAAGAAATAAGGTTTAAAACAGGAAACGAACAACACAAAAGCCTAAGAAAAGCAACAAAGAATGAGATCCAGAGGAGGAGAAAAGCCTTTTGAATATGGCTTATATGTTGCCAATTGGTGACAGTAGGAGGCAGGTGAAAGTCATATTGTAAGACATTCAGAAATGAGTTGGTAATCAGACAGCACAGCAACAATGTATGGGGTAACAGAACATCCTATCAAGGGCTTCGACTGTGAAAAGCCAAAAAGAATTAGGTCAGAAATAAGAAAAGGCAAAGAGAAAGTGAAAACTTTTCAAAATGGAGATCTGTGCTTAATTCAGGAAGACAGAAAGATGTCCCCCCAAAGAGCAATTCATTGCTAATATTGGAAAGTAAAGGGATATTTGCAGATCTGAAACTCAATAGAATAAGAAGGTTTGGAATATCCTTTATGGGGAAAATAGTAAGGAATGAGCATCTCTGGTTCTAGGAAGAAAAGAGGGGTCCTGAAAACCTTTCTTCTACAATACAATCTAAATACGCTGGATACAATATAAAAACCTTTTTTTAAGTATAGATAAATATGCAAGAGAATAAAATTTTCAAATACCAGAAAATAAAAAGGAGCTGAAAACCGTAGAGGTAAGCCTTTAGGCTGACATCATTTTGTAAGACAGGGAAGAGGGGTGGCCATTGATTTTTTGTTTGCATGGGGATTAAAATTCAGGCCTCTAGTTAAAGCTAGGACTCTTTAAAATCCACTCTCATAAAAGGATGAGTTTGGGAAGAAAACAAACCAACCAGCAGCACAGGGAGATATTTTTGAAAAGTTGTACATCTCAGACCAAGGATTGGGTAGAAAAAAATAGTCTCCCCTAAGAATGCATATATCCAGGTCTAGGTTGCATATATATTTTTGGTTTGAACTTATACTAGTCATGTGACATGCTACCTCTTAATCCAAGAAAGCAACATATAAATTTATCCCTGGTTATTAATATGATGCCTTAGAACATGAAGGTTAGACCACTCTGAATTGGCTACATTCCCAATACAGAAAGTCCCAGAGGGCAAGTGCCAGTGAAGATGGCCTTGGCGCTCAACCACTGTAAACACACAAGCAATATTTTATAAAGATACCAGAAATATATCCACCCTAGATACAATAAGCTTCATAATTAAGTCTTTAATAAATTCAGAATATTAAATAATTTAAATGAGACCATAAAATAATTATAGTAGAACCTAAGTTGACCACCCAAGGGACTGTAACCAACTGATCAACATATGGAGGTGGTCAACACAAGGACTAGGCCTACTATACTGATATGTACACGTGGTGCATGTCTGGTTCATGCTATGAACATGACATCAACTTAAGGAGGTGGTCAACTATGGAGTTTCTACTATATGTTTAACATGATTAAAGATATCAAAGAAGATATGGGGGAATAAAACATCAAAAAAGTTACACTGCCTTTTGGCTGGAGACGCCATCTTCCAGTAATTCACCAAAATGACAAACACAAAGGGAAAGAGGAGAGCACCTGATGCATGTTCTCTAGGCCTTTTAGAAAACATGGAGTTGTTCCTTTGGCCACATATCTGCAAATCTGCAAAAAAGGTGATACTGTAGACATCAAGGGAATGGATACTGTTCAAAAAGGCATGCCACACAAATGTTACCATGGCAAAACTGGAAGAGTCTACAATGTTACCCAGCATACTGTTGGCATTGTTGTAAACAAACAAGTTAAGGGTAAGATTCTCGCCAAAAAGATTAATGTTCATATTGAGCATATTAGGCACTCGAAGAGCCAAGATAGCTTCCTGAAATGTGTGAAATCAGAACTTTTGACCAAGACTCTTCCTGATATCTTGACCTTCAATCTGGACATCGTCATTATCGGCATAAACCCAGGACTCATGGCTGCTTACAAAGGGCATCGTTACCCTGGACCTGGAAACCATTTTTGGAAGTGTTTGTTCATGTCAGGGCTGAGTGAAGTCCAACTGAATCATATGGATGATCATACTTTACCAGGAAAGTATGGTAATGGGTTTACCAATATGGTGGAAAGGACAATACCAGACAGCAAAGATCTTTCTAGTAAAGAATTTCATGAAGGAGAACGTATTCTAGTACAGAAATTACAGAAATAGCCACGAATAGCAGTGTTTAATGGAAAATGTATTTATGAAATTTTTAGTAAAGAAGTTTTGGGAGTAAAGGTTAAGAACTTGGAATTTGGGCTTCAGCCCCATAAAATTCCAGACACAGAAACTCTCTTGTTACGTTATGCTGTCATCCAGTGCAAGGTGTGCTCAGTTTCCTCAAGCCCAGGACAAAGTTCATTACTACATTAAGCTGAAGGACTTAAGAGATCAGTTGAAAGGCAATGAACTATAGCTTGCACAAGAGGATGCAAAGAAGATGGTTGTCAAGGAAGAAAAATACGAACCAGGTTACGAAGCAGCATACGGTGGTGGATTTTTTTATAATAAAAATCCATGTGGTGGTGAACCCTGTAGCTTCTCTTCAAATGGGCTAACAGC
>CAUYON010083566.1:0-26335 GCA_963573935.1 Arctocebus calabarensis
GCGCCTGTAGTCCCAGCTACTTGGGAGGCGGAGGCAAGAGACTCGCTTGAGCCCAGGAATTGGAGGTTGCTGTGAGCTGGGATGCCACAGCACTCTACCCAGGGTGACAGCTTGAGGCTCTGTCTCAAAAAAAAAAAAAAAGAAAGAAAGAAAGAAACTGTATCCAGAATAAAGACTTCTTATAACTCCTTAGGAAGATAAATAATCCAATTTCTAAAAACTGGATAAAAGACTTAAATAGACATTTCACAGGCAGAAGATATACAATACAATAAGCACATGAAAAGATGTTAAACATTATCAGTCATTAGGGAAATACAAATCACAAGGAGATATTACTTTATACTTGGCTAAAATAAAAAAAGGTGGGGGCGGCGCCTGTGGCTCAGCGAGTAGGGGGCCAGCACCATATACCAAGGGTGGCGGGTTCAAACTGGACCTCGGCCAAATTGCAAAAAAAAAAAAAAAAAAAAAGCCGGGCATTGTGGCAGGCACCTGTAGTCCCAGCTACTCAGGAGGCTGAGGCAAGAGAATCACCAGGAGTTGGAGGTTGCTGTGAGCTGTGATGCCACAGCACTTTACTGAGGGAAACAAACTGAGACTGTCTCTTAAAAAAAAAAAAAAGGTGGACATTGGACCCTTCATACACTGTTGGTGGAAATTACCGTAAAATTGTGCAGCCACTTTGGGAAAGTTTGGAAGTTATTCAAAAGGTTAAACATGGAGCTACTATAGCAATTCTACTCTTAGGTATACAGCCAAAAGAAATGAAAATACATGGGCGATTGGCGGTACCTGTGGCTCAGTGAGTAGGGCGCTGGCCCCATATACCGAGGGTGGCGGGTTCAAACCTGACCCCGGCCAAACTGCAAAAAAAGAAATAGCTGGTCATGGTGGCAGGCGCCTATAGTCCCAGCTACTCAGGAGGCTGAGGCAAGAGAACCGTCTATGCCCAAGAACTGGGGTTGCTGTGAGCTGTGACAACATGGCACTCCACCGAGGGCTACAAAGTGAGACTCTGTCTCTTAAAAAAAAACAAAAATACATGGACGGCACCTGTTGCTCAGTGAGTAGGGTGCGGCCCCATACACCAAGAGTTCAAAATGGCCATAAATGTCCCTACAGTCTGCAGTCCATCCTTGCAGAAACACACTGAAGTACTGCTAAGGCCACTCCAACTGCCACTGCCTCCGACTGCCACTCCCTCATATCATGGGGTTCTCCTGAAGTGTCAGGAAGCCCAGAAAGGCATAGGACCCAGGTCTGGTGACAGGAGAGATGAACAAAGAAAGGTACAAATATCTGCAAGACCACCCAGAAAGATGAGGAACAGAAAAGTATAGAAGACCAGAGAGGACAGCCTTTGGGGACTTTGGACAGGAGAATACTGCTGTCCCTGGCAGCATGACTCAAGTGGCCACTGTATTTCATCACCTGTGGTGCCAGTGACAACCAATTAATAGTGGCTGACTGGGGCACTCTGTGACAGTGTCTTGGGAAGGAGTATCATCAGTGATAGGCAACATCAGAGGACAACTGCCACATGTGATCTGGCATCTGCCTCTGTGGTCTGCAGGCCAGGCTGTCTTACTGGTGGGCTAGGCTGTAGGTGGCATGGAGATCTCCCGGCTGAGCAACAATGACAACTGCACAAAAAATAGCCGGGAGTTGTAGCCAACGCCTGTAGTCCCTCCCGGTCACAATGTATTCTGCCCATCTCTTGATTCTGTCCCCTTCATTTTTTTTTTTTTTTTTTGAGGTAGAGTTCCACTTATTAGCCCTCGGTAGAGTGCCATAGCCTCACACCTCACAGCAACCTCCAACTCTTGGACTCAGGTGATTCTCTTGCCTCAGCCTCCCGAGTAGCTTGGACTACAGGCGCCCGCCACAACGCCTGGCTATTTTTTTGTTGCAGTTTGGCTGGGGCTGGGTTTGAACCCACCACCCTCGGTATATGGGGCCGGCGCCTTACCAACTGAGCCACAGGTGCCGCCCTCCAACCCCTGACTGCCCCCAAATTGTGCTAAGTCCCCTCCTCCCCCTTTCAACACAGTAGCCCCAGACCTTCACTTACTTTTACCTTACAAAATCAGGGCAGAGTAGTTTTTCAAACTTCAGAGAACATCAGACTCACCAGGGGAAGGTTTATTTTATTTTATTTTTTTGGAGACAGAGTCTCACTTTATCACCCTAGGTAGAGTGCCACGATGTCATAGCTCACAGCAACCTCGAACTCTTGGGTTCAAGTGATTCTCTTGCCTCAGCCTCCTGAGTAGCTGGGACTAGAGGCGCTTGCCACAACACCCAGCTATTTTTAGAGACTAGGTCTCACTCTTGCTCAGGCGATCCACCCCCATCAGCCTCCCAGATTGCTGGGATTACAAAAGCATGATCCACCAACGCCCAGTCAGGGGAGGTTTAAAATGCAGGTTCCTAGGCTCCAAAAGATCTGAGGCAGGGCCTGGGATGTAGGACAAGCCTCCTCACTTGTGGGAACAGGTGGCCCTGAACCACACTCAAGGATCTGACCTGTGGGTGTCCAAAGACACATGGGAAATGAGACATCACATCAGATGAGAACCAGCCAGGATCTGAGGCCTCAATCTGCATTTTTCCACGACATCTAAATTCTCCATCCTCTCTTTATTCCCTTTCCACTGCAATTGACTCCACCGAGAATGTGAAGCAAAAAGTCCCCAGTGAGGCCTGCTCATGAAAAGAGCCAGGAGAACAGAATGGGAATAAGGCTTCTCTGGGTGCCCCACACTTGGTCCTGGTGCCAGCTGTGATTTCATCCAGCTCAGAGACCTTGGCAAAGTCACTCCCTCCCTGGTGGTTCCAATGCCTCAGCCATAAAACAGAGACCAGAGAATCCAATAGGTCCTCTCCAACCACTCTCCTGTTGTCCAGCCTGGGTGCAGGCCCTATCCTCCCAGCGAGGACCCCAGTCCTTCCCCATTAATTATAATCACCTTCTCAGGCCCAGCCCACACACCGGGAGAGTTAAGCCTTTGTCTACAAGGGATGTTAAGTGCCCAAAACCACTAGCCCGGTCTTCACACCAAGCCACCAAAGAAAGCGGAAGCCAGCCCCAGTGGCGAAGTCAATCTTTATGACAGTGTATGCTTTCTTTTCTTTCTTTTTATTTATTTATTTTTTTTGCCATGGGGTGGGTTTGAACCCGCCACCTCCGGCATATGGGGCCGGAACCCTACTCCTTTGAGCCACAGGTGCCGCCCACAGTGAACACTTTCTCAGGACGAAACGCCAGGTCTTAAGCACCTGGCCGTGCTAGGAGTTTCACTGCAGCAGTTTTCCCAGTGGGCATATAGGAACGAAGTGACTAGCCCAAGGTCACCCAGCTGGGAAGTGGCAGCGCTAGGTACGACTCTATTAGCGTCGGTGCAGGGTCCCTGGCCACGCCTCCATCTCTAGCCGAGGAATAACACGGAGCTTTCGGACAGGAATGTGGCAGGGAGCGGGGACCAAGCCGGGCGCCCCCTCCCCCAACACTCCGACCTCGCCCTCGGAGGCCCCGCGTGGGAGCGCCCACGTCCCGCCCCCAGGTCTGCCGCCCGGGCCCGCGTTCCAGCCTGCGCCTCGCCGTACGGGTGCGGGGGGCCGAGGCTGGGCGCTCACCGGACTTTGGGGGGTAGCGGTAGGCCGAGTTCGCCTGGATGTCGATGTCCTCCACCCCCGCAATGCGGCGGCTCAGGATGGAACCCATGGCGCGCGGCGCTGCAGGGCCGCAGCAAGGACCGGGCGGCGGCAGCGGTGCCCTCACACGGACATGGCCCAGGCCAGGCCACACGGACGCTCGTCCTCCGCCGCGACGGCGCCTCGGCTCCGGGCCCCCACCCCCGGCGAGGCTCCGGCCGCACGCCCCGGCGGCCCTCCGTCCCCCGGGCCCGGAGCACGTCGGGAAGTGGAGTCCCTGGGCCGCCGAGGGCGCCGGGTGCGGCGCAGAGAACTCGCCGCAGAACTACATTTCCCAGATGCTCCCCGCCCAGGCCCGGGACGCGGTGACTAGCGCTCGGGGTCGGACCAAATGGACCTCAATCTGGAGGGAAGGAACTACCCGACGAATCCCAAGTTGTCCCTCCCACTGCGTTTCAAGCACAGCGCTAACATCTTAACTCCTTACTCTCTTCGTAATCTGCCCATACGTAGACCAATCTAAGGACCCAGCGCCTTCCACCTGCCCCCGTTCTGAAATACCTCCTTGAGCCACTGTGATTCGTCCCCTGCCCGGACCAGCAGAGGGCACACCCTCACCTGCCTCCCCGAGAGAGCCAAGGTGGAAGGGCTCAGCTGCAGGGGTCCTCTCAGGGGACGCCAGGCACCTGCTTTAGCTTTTGCTAGCCTCTCTCTTGCCCCACGTCCAGAACAAATACGTTGAAGACAATTTTACAACCCCACGGAAGGCCCTCTTCCCATTTAATACACGCAGGGAAACTGAGGCACAAAGGAGCGAGGGCTGCATACAATGTGCTGAAAGCAAGTTTGGAAGAATGAAGGTCAGGATTAAAACTTTTCAGTTTGCAAGGTATTTTCTGACCCACACACAACTCTGTAAGCAGACCACACAGTCGTCGACTTTTACCCACTTTTCCGTTGAGGAACTGAGATTCTGAGAAGAGTTATTTCTTTTTTTGAGACAGAGTCTTACTATGTCGCCCTCGGTAGAGTGCTTTGGCGTCGTAGCTCACAGCAACCTCAAATTCTTGGCCTCAAGTGATTCTCTTGCCTCAGCCTCCCAAGTAGCTGGGACTACAGGCACCTGCCACAACGCTCAGCTATTTTTAGTGAGGGGGGGCGTCTCACTCTGGCCGGTCTTGAACCTGTGAGCTCAGGCAATCCCGCCTCCGCCTCCCAGAGTGCTAGGATTACAGACGTGAGCCACCGCACCCAACCCTGAGAAGAGTTATTTCTCAGGTCAAGCCTGCAGTACCAAGAAGGCAGCTTGGGAAGGCAGCAGCAGTCTGAGACCCTCAGATGGTAAATTCACCAGAGTCCACGTTAAAATATGTCCTACACCTTTTCAGGGGCCACAATCCAGGATCTACCCTTCCTGTTGGGAAGCCAAATGAGTAAGAGGGATCAGGGACTTGTGTGATTATAAGAAGAGTCCAGGTCTTGGCGGAGCCTCATTAAATCTCCTGCCCCCTAACTAAGGTCCATAGTCTGAGCTCTGTGGTGTCATCATGAGGAGGGCTTTGTATCCACCCAGGTCGTGATGGGTGCCTCTCATTTCATTTTCTGATGCAGGTTGTATTTTCTTTTTCTTTTTCTTTGAGACAGTCTCACTTTGTTGCCCTCAGTAGAGTGATATAGTATCATAGCTCACAGCAACCTCAAACTCTTGGCCTCGCCTCCCAAGGAGCTGGGACTACAGGAACCTCCCACAACGCTGGGGTATTTTTAGAGATGGGGGTCTCAGTCTTGCTCAGGCTGGTCTTGAACTCCTGAGCTAAAGCAATCCACCCACGTTGGCCTCCCAGAGTGCTAGGATTACAGGCATGAGCCATGGTGCTCAGCCCAGGTACTATTTTCATTCCCATTTTACCAAAGAACATGAGGCTCAGAGAAGTGAAGTATCTCGCTCAGATTGCATAGTAGATAAGTGGTTCAGCTGGAATTTGAACCAGGCCACTGCTCTTATCGTGGCACTTCCCTGCCTCCCCCAGAGACATGCTCCAATGTGCCAGATTTCAAGTCTCTTGCCCCCAAAAGGATGGGCCTGAGGACATCTCTACCCAGTGTGATCTCTCTTCCCTTATATTTCTTTTCATTGATTCACATAAAATAGGTACATGTACATACACTTACTGCCCTATTTGTGGGGAGGGAGAGTCCTAAGGCTCATGTAGTTCCCACAGAAAAATAGCAGGAGCACATTCTCGATGGAGCCTGGGCCAGGGCAATCGTTTTCACCTGCTAGACATTTGATTAATTATTCTTGTTAAGAGAACTTTGGACTCAAGGTAGCCTCAGAGGCCCTCTGGCAATATTTTTCTCTGTTTATCCAGCTAGAAGACAACCCTTCCTGATTTGGTCCAAGTTCCACTACCAACATCTGGGTGATTCATTTATTTATTCACCAAATATTTACCACATGACTACTACATGACAGTTGATGAACCAGGCAACAGGCATCAAATGATGGAACAAGGTAGACATGAAGCCTGTAGGCAAATGAGGAAACAGACCCTTAAAAGGTTAATCAGTGTGTAATTTCAAAACGGGGGGTGTTTGGGGGAAATGGACTGAGGTGCAAAGATGGAGGTAATCCTAGCACTCTGGGAGGTCAAAGTGGATGGATTGCTTGAGCTCACAAGTTCAAGACATGAGCAAGAGTGACACCCCAGCCTCTAGCCTGAGCAAGAGTGACACCCCATCTCTCCTAAAAATAGAAAAACTGAGTCTAGAGGATCGCTTGAGCCCAAGAGTTGGAGGTTGCTGAGAGCTATGATGATGCTGTGGCACTCTACCCAGGGTGATAGCTTGAGACTCTGTCTAAAATTTACTCTGGGGACAGCTCATGGCCAATTCTTGTGTTCATCAGTGGGTGTTTGACAAACACATCTGTGGAATGAATGAAAAGTGGGAGTGAAAAAGAGTCAGTCAGGACATGCCAGGACCCTGGGCTCTTCACTGACCTTGTGAATTATGGCAAAGCTCTCAACCTCTCTCTTCTCAGGTAAAATAAGGTTGCTGCCAGAAATGCCTTCTCTCCCTCCCCCATCTACTGTCAGGTCCCTTCCCATCCTCCTAAGAAATCCAAAGTCCACTTCCCAGTCACACTGATCTTGGCTGAAAACAAAATTGTTTTTTTTCTTCCCTATTGCTCCTAGGGAAAAAAGCTGCCTGAGAAAGGTGAGGTGTGGAGACCAGCAGGGTGACCTTTGCCCCGTCAGTCCCATCTGCTTCACCCCTACCAGCCTGCTGACCTGGAATAACTCCTTCAGGGCTGGGCAAGCTTCGGCAGGTATCTAAGTGGTACCAGAATGAGGGTGGAAAGAAGAGTAAAGATATTTCCTGCCTCCCTGAACAAGAACAACCCCCAGTGGGGTCTGCCAGGACAGTGCCCATTCTCCCTTACCAGAAACATACCCTGCTGGCCCACAAGATGCCTGCTCTTCTTCACTAGTTCTCAACACCACAGTCATTAAACAATAGAGTTAAGACTGACACCCAAGTATGACTGACCCCACAACTTGCCCACTTTCTATCATGCTGTGTTGCAGTTTCAATGAGAATAATTACAAGCTGCCTTTATTGTGTGCTGATCTTCTGCTGAGAGGTTTACCCACATTAATTCATGTACATGATGCTCTGTAATCTCTTAGCACCATCACAGTCTGATAAGAGACTTAAACGGTATTTCTCCTGGTCAGGTGGCTTCTGCCAGGGATAAGACACCTGACACTCAGTGATCTCTACCTGTCCACAGGTCAAGCTCCCGAGCTTTAGCCCTCAAAGGTGGATTCCCCTGCCACCTGACTCCCTTCCCTCCCCAACCCTCTGAACTATCACAAAGCCCGCGCCTCCCCTACAACCCTACCTTCCCAAATCCAGGACGTTTCAGTCCTGTCCACCAGTTAACATTGCCCTTTTCCTCACCCCACCGCAGGGGTGAAGGGCCAGGCAGCTCCTCACCTTGGGGCTTTCCCCGTCATTCAATACAATTTCCTGTAACCAGACACACCCAGAACACAGCCTCTCATCTGGTGCCCATACTGCCATAGTTACAGTGATCTTAATGCAAAGAAGAGATCAGATCCATTGAAACACTTCAAAGGCCCTTAACCCACCCCTAGGGCCTGTGCCTGCTTCCTAGGGCACTCTCCATATCTGCTATGCTACATTTGTCCTTGGGTTTCCAGATATTTGCTCCCCTGGCTCCCAGCCTTAGGCAAAGCCATAAATCTACCCGCCCCCGGTTTTGCTATCCCGTAGTCCCAGGCCAAGTCAAAACCCCCCCAGAGTAAGGACCCAATAAATAGTGGCTTAACGAATGAATCTGGGGGCCGGGAGCGCAGGGATCCGGCCCAAGGTCACTCAGAGCCCGAGCAACCCCGCCTTCCCACTCTGGCTAGCTGGGAGCCAGGCGGGAGTCGACTTGCGGACCGGCGAGGTCAACCGGAAGCCACATGTGCGGGGTTGTAAACACAGCCGCAACGCCCCAGCCCCACCGCCACGGGACGCGCCCCCGTCCGCCCCGACCCAGTGCCCGCCCCCGCCGCCGCCTCATTGGCCGGCCAGCTTTGTTTACCTTATATGGCCAAGTCCTAACACCCTGAGGCTACCCATTGGTTGAGGCGTGGCCTCACTCAGTGACGTCACCCAGGACAAAACGATGCAAATAAACCAGGGCATTCTGGGAATAGGAGTTCAAGACCGCTCCGGAACTGGCTCCGCGGGGTCCTGGCGCCCGCCACTGAAGGCCGGGATTTCCCACCAAAGAGCACGAGATTTTGTGTGGGAAGGCGAGAGTGCTGCTGCGAGCGGTACCCCGAGGACCCTGTACCGGGCGCCATCGCTTTCTCAGACTGTGTGGCAGGCCGAGAGCAAGAATTAGGGAGGGGGGCCCAAGGGTGGGTGACGCGCGACTGAGCCGAGGAGACCCGGAAGGCTTCCTGGAGGCGGTGGCTTCAAACAAAACTTTGAAGGGCAGACTTACTCATAGAACTAGTATTTACTTGTTGGCGCCTAGGGTGTGCCAAGCTTTCAAGGCCTCGCAGCCTCCAGCTCCCGCTCTGAGGAAGCGCCTGCTTGCCAGTGTGCGATGCTAAGCACAGAGGGGTTTGCGTCCCCGGCGGTGGCACCCACACACGGGCAGTGACCCTCTCCTCCCGGTCCCGGTCAGAGCCACCGCAGGGCGACGCTGCGGTGGTCCCCCGCAGGCACTGGGCCATTGTTCCCGCCCAGCTTCGGCCAGGCGCCGCCGGCGGGGGCGCCGGAACTACATCTCCCAGCATGCCGCGGCGGCCGCGAGCGAGACGAGGCTGGGTGAGTCAGAGCCGCACGGTAAATATTTGTATTAGCTGGAGCCGGCTCGCTAATGGTGGACGCGTGAGGCGGCGGCGAGGGCGGCCGGAGGGGCAGCGCAGCGGCGCCATGTCCGTGAACATGGACGAGCTCAAGCACCAGGTCATGATCAACCAGTTCGTGCTGACGGCGGGCTGCGCGGCCGACCAGGCGAAACAGCTGTTGCAGGCGGCCCACTGGCAGTTCGAGGTGCGCGGTCGCCGGCTGGGACTGGGCCGCAGCGCGGTGTGTCCGAGCGAGGGCGGGCGGGGTTGGACACGCGGCCGTGCGCCCTCGGGGGTCCGCCTGCTAATCGACCCGCTTTCCGAGGGTCGCAGCGACATCCGGGTCCCGGGAGTTGGGGCACGGATATGCCGTCCGCCTCCGCGGGGCCTCGAGCCCCCGGCGGTCAAACGGGTCTCCCCTTTTGTCCCGGTAACGGTCGAGGGCGGGGCGGCGCGGCGGACGGACCGCCGGGCGGGCAGCCGGAAAGAGGACGCCCCAGGCCTGGGCCGAGGGCGGGGCCGTCCGTGCGTGTGGTCCGAGGGTCGGTGTGCCCGGGGGGTGGCTGGCTGCGGGTGCGTACGCGGACATGTGCGTTAGTATTTACGCACGCACCGCGCTGCGGCGTCAGCGGGGCTCACGGGGTTGTGTACGTGTGGGCATGCTGGCGCGGGTGTGATCGCGCAGTCTGTCCCTGCGTTTGGTGTTCGCTCGGCGTGTACACATGTAGCGATTTTGCCTACTTTGCTCGTGTCCACTACGATGGGGTGGGTGATGTGTTGGGGGACCCACACCACAGCGTGGGGGATGTGCATGTATATACCCCGCTCTAGATGCTGCTGGGGAGTCCGTGTGTGTGTCCGGGTGCCGTCTTCTGGGGCTGGCCGGGGAATCTGTACTGGGGAGGGTGTACTCGGTTCATTGGCCTTCGGAATGGTAGGGCAAGAGGTGGGCCCGTCTCGGTTCTAGCTCCTGGTTTCCCAATGGGGAGTCACCTCAGGGAAGGTATTTGGGCCTGCAGGAGGCAGAGGACGCTGGGGCTTATCCCCCTGGGGACACGATGGAGATCAGAATGTCCCAGGCTTGGGGCAGACTGAGGAGACAGTGGCCTTTCCGCCTGGAGGAATCCATCCTTTTTTCTTCACAGAGATCTCAGGATCCCTGACCCTGGAGCAGTTTTAAGGCTGCTCTGTTCTCTGGCTTCAGTTTCATCTTCTCTACCTGGGGGGTGGAGGGTAGAAGTGTGCGAGTCAACCTCTAGCTCACTGCCCCCTTCCCCCAGGCAGCTCTACCTGGGGCTCCTTGCTTCCCACCTCCTCCACAACCCTAACAGTCCTGTTTGTTTCAAGGAGTGGATGTGGCAAAACTTGCAAAACCACATTCATGGCAGTTTGCTTGAGTCCCACATCTGCATACAGGTTCCCTCCCTACCTAGGGCTGGGTAGGGAGGTGTCCAGTGGGAAGTGGGCCCTGCCTGCAACTAAGCCCAGCCCTTTTTCAGAGCCTGGCACCTAGGCTATATCCCTCGCACTGTGCAGAGGAATTGAAAATGAAGCTTTGGACTGGGCACAGTGGCTCATACCTGTAATTCCAGCAGTTTGGGAGGCTGAAGCAGAAGGACTTGAGCCCAGAAGTTCTAGGCAGCAGTGAGTTATGATCTTGCTACTCCAGCCGGGATAATAGAGAGGCTCTGTCTCTTAAAAGCAAAATAAAATTAGGCTCTGAAGACTGAAATGTCTGGGGAGAAACTAGCCTGGGTGGCTCTGGTGGTCCCCCCTTTGCATGGGAGTTGGAGAGGGGTTCATCACCATTACCCCACCCCCTCTTTGCTTTCCTGCCAGCCGGCTGGTGTTTCTGGGTCACATTCTCTGTGATTCAGGTGCTAATGGGGGCAGGAGGCTGCAAGGGGAGGAGTTTCTGTCTAGTGGGGCAGATGCTTCTCAGTGGAGAACTCACACAGAGGGAAGGGACTGGTGTGTTGCCTGGGGCCCCTCGGTTAGGGGGGGATCTTGGGCCGACTGTGATCCTGGGTTCTGGGCCGCAGTATGCTACTGGAGGGTCTTGGAGTCAAGGAGGCCCTGAAGACACCAGCCCCCATGTTTGAGCACCCACACCAGTCTGGGGATACCCAGGTAGGGAGTCTTCATCAGGAAATTCTCAGAATAATTCATTTGAATTTACTTTGAAAAAAGAAAATCTGGGCAGCGCCTGTGGCTCATGAAGTAGGGCGCCGGCCCCATATACCAAAGGTGGCGGGTTCAAGCCCAGCCTCGGCCAAACTGCAAAACAGAAAAATAGCTGGTGTTGCAGGCACCTGTAGTCCCAGCTACTTGGGAGGCTGAGGCAAGAGAATCGCCTGAGCCTAAGAGTTGGAGGTTGCTGTGAGCCAAGGGCGATAAAATGAGACTGTCTCTACAAGAAAAAAGAAAATCTGAGGGAAAGCTCTGGGCCCCTGGAGAGTTTTTGGGTGTGTTGGAGTGGGCGAGGGGCTAGGAAGTCAACATGATATTGGGCAGCTGGACTGGGGGCACAGCAGCTTCTCTGAGCTGCAGGGCTGAGCCTGAAACTTGGCAGGGCTTCAAGGATCCCTCACACACTTGCAGGAACTCCCTCAAGAGCAGCCTATTTCCTTCAACATCCCTTTTGCAGGTGCTGATCCAAGACACAACAAATGCCAGCATCACCCCCTTTCCAGCCTTAGGTGGGCTGGTCTGAGGGCTCTGCCTAGAGTTACAATCTGGGGTCCTAACCCCACTTCTGTCTTTTGCTGACCAGTGATCCAAAGCAAGTCACTTTGTCCCTCAGTTTCCCTATCTATAAAACAGGTGATGCTAGTCCCTGCTCTGGTGTTAACAATGATGATAAATGCTCCCATTTGATGGAGCCCTGCTTCACGTGGGCACCTTGCTCAGTGTGGCCTGTGGCAGCAATGTGGAGGGAGACAGTGGAGTATCATGTGCCCAGCATGGCGAAGCTAGCAGTAGGTGGCCAGGGAACACTGCAGTGATGGTTATACGTGGGGTACGGCCTTAGTCCAGGAGCTGCCCTCCTAATCCACCATATTGAGCACATTATACCAAAGGCTTGGGCGAATGAGTGAGTGGAAGACCCAGGCACTCCTGCTTAATTCTAGGTTCTCCTGAAATATGGTGGTTTTAGGAGGTCACTATAGCAAGGGAGGGGAACCTGGAAGCACCCAATAGGTCTATACCTTGCAGACTTGGACTCCTTCCTCAATATTCTCCTGCTTCACAAATGAGGAAACCGAGGTTCTGAGAAGCATTAGGATTTTCTGTCTCGGCGCCTATGGCTCAACAGGCTAAGGCGCTAGCCACTTACACCTGAGCTGGCGGGTTCGAATCCAGCCCGGCCCGCCAAACAACAATGACGGCTGCAACCAAAAAATGGCCGGGCGTCGTCGTGGGTGCCTGTAGTCCCAGCTACTTGGGAGGCAGAGGCAGGAGACTCGCTTGAGCCTGGGAATTGGAGGTTGCTGTGAGCTGTGATGCCACAGTACTCTATCCAGGGTGACAGCTTGAGGCTCTGTCTCCAAAAAAATAAATAAATAAATAAAAGGACTTTTCACCCACTGAGGTGGTGACAGAGCTAGGTTAGACTCTGTAGAATCAAAGGCTTAGGTCCAGCTGGGCTACTTAGGAGTCACATAGCATTCCCTCCTCTCTCATGGTGACGAGGCCATGTATGCACAAGGGGTGGGCTTGGCAAGCTGTGGGTATCTGGCTGGCAGGTGGTAAGTGGTGTTATAAGGGTCTCTTCATTGCCCATCTGAAACTGCCTGAGTGCCCTGGCACACCACTGGGCCTCAGCCCCACTTGTTGGTCAGACTGGGGTTGTCAGAGCCCAGGGGAGCTTGGGAACAGGGGCAGCCACAGGGATGGTGGGGTCCTGGATGGTAAGCACAAGCTTTTCTTCCTGCAGACAGCCCTCAGCGCCTTTTTCCAGGAGACCAACATCCCCTACAGCCACCACCACCACCAGATGGTAAGTGTCTCCTGGGGCCCCAGTTCTGGGCAGGGAGGGCGGAGACTGAGGCAGTTCAGTGTAGCAGCCATGGCCCAGATGGAGGGCACTGGTACACATGGAGGTGGGTGTCCCGGATTCAGTTCCACCTGCATCACTTTCCCATGGGACCTGGGGACCACTGGCAAAGCCTGATGGCCCCAGACAAAGCACATGGAAGCCTGCACCAGAGTGCGGATGTGCCCCTGGACCCCAGGGATTGGGTCAGCTCTGCTCAGTGCTTTTCTCTGCAAGCCCTGGGGTAGAGGACCAGCTAATGGGGCCAGGATACTACTCCAGTGGCATCTGGGGAAGGGACAGTCTTTTTAACCATGGGCTGGCCATGTGTCTCCTTTCTGGAGGCAGTAGAGGTCCTGAGGGGCCCTCACAGAAAGGGTGCTCACTCCTTCTCTCCATTCTTCCCTCACAGATGTGCACTCCCGCCAACACCCCTGCCACGCCCCCCAACTTCCCTGATGCCCTCACCATGTTCTCTCGTCTCAAGGCCTCTGAGAGCTTCCACGGTGGCGGCAGTGGCAGCCCGATGGCCGCAACAGCCACCTCGCCTCCACCGCACTTCCCCCATGCTGCCACCGGCAGCTTCTCGGCACCCAGCTGGCCAACTGCGGCCTCGCCCCCAGGGGGCCCACAGCACCACCAGCCACAGCCACCCCTGTGGACTCCAACACCCACTTCCCCAGCTTCAGACTGGCCACCCCTGGCTCCCCAACAAGCTGCCTCAGAACCGAGGGCCCACCCTGCCATGGAGGCAGAGAGATAAGAGAGGCCCCTCCCCCCTCCCGGAGGCCAGAACCCCGTGGGGCGGGGGAGAGGACATCTCCACAGGCCCCTTCACCCCTTTTCTGTCTGCACCCCTGCTCCCCAGAGACCTGGAGGGAAGAGGCAGGACTCTAGCCAGGCAGAGTCATGTCTTATGCCAGCATGCACGGCTGCACGCATGCAAGTTCATGGACACACAGGCACGTGGCACCCAGCACGCTTGGATTTGGTTCAAAATGGTTTGGGTGTCTGGTGGACAGAACTTCAGAGGCCAAACAACCTTCCCTCAAGGACTCACCTGCCCCGCCCTGCCCCAGATTAGGGGATACTGCGGGAATCACCCTGTGGAGACAATTGGCTCCTGACTTGGAGCCCCGGGGAGGCCGGCAGGCCCAGATCCCCACCCTCGGGGGCACAGAGCTCTCCGCATGTGTGCGTGTAGCTGTGTCTGTATTTATACGTACATTGCTCTTCAAAAAGCAACCTAGCACATGGGGCAGCTGGACTTTGCATGTTAGAGTGAGCCCCAGACCCCTCACCCACCGCCACCCCCAGGGCCCTGCCTTACCTGCCCCTTCAGCAGCCAGTGTTGCTGTCCCTGCCAACAAAAGGATCGTGGGAAACTCCAGGACCTTTCCAACCTACCCCCAGCATCTGTCTACTGGGGCTGCCTGCATGTCTCCCCCAGAGCCCGGAGTACCCATCTCCATTTCCTTTCCCCATTTTAACAAAAGAGAATTCCAAACCACCACCAGGCTTTGTCGTCTTGCCTTGTACCCAGCAGGCCTGGCCTCCCCAGCTACACACTGCTGCCTGCTGTCTTTCTAACTATAGCATTCTCTGGAATCTTCCTGACTACCTGAGGTTGCCATGAAGTTAATTTCTGGCCTGTGTTCCCAGGTTCCAGCTTCTGTCCTCTGACCCCTACCCCCACCGGGCTGAGCAGGTCTGCGTGCGTGCCTCCCCCCCCCCACACACACACACACACAGGAGTAAGTAGCGCCTACCGCTGCCTTTCACATGAGGATCTTAGTTACAGCTTCAGGGGCCAGCTACAGGTTGGACCCTTAGCAGACAGGTTGCAGGTTTGCATGCAGAGCTAGTGGGGCTAGAGAAGGCAAGGGCAGGGCAATGTCCGGCCTGGCATCTGGGGGTAGTAGATAGTCACAGGCTCCCCTGAGCCTGCCAGGGCTGCTTTGAGAGGAGGCACCCGCAGCCTGGTGCCTATCTGAGGGGCCTGGGCTTCCAGGAGTGGGGAAGACCCAGCAACCCCATAAGGCTCAGCTGGCAGCTCCTTGTAGGCAATACGCACGCCTCAGTCCAGGGTAGTGCCAGGCCGTGCTCAATTGGGTCAGGGCCAGAATTTCTCCTGTTTTCAGGAGGTCCTATGCCCACCCAGTGTCTCAGCCCTGCCTATCCTTCTTTCCTGCTCTTATACCCTTGACTACATCTGCTGTGCCAATGCCTGGCTCAAGTCTGCCCAGTTGGAACCTGCCAGGGCTCTTCCTGACAAATCTCTCCTGGGACAGCTCTTCACTGGCTAGTTGTCATGTGATTGGCTGCTGGGACCTGCTCAAGCTGGTGCTTGTGTACATCTTGAAGCCCACCTTTCCAGCAGCCCTTGGAGTCCAGAGGAGAGCAGCGTCCACCCTCTGCAGCTTCTCTATTCTTAAGGATGGAAGAAAATTCTCAGGAAACTGCCACACTTGCCTTCCGGTGGCAGGAAGACAGCTTTGCAGACAAGTGTTTTGCAGTGACTCTCTGTATGGAGTGAGTGTGCCAGACCTCTCTTGGCAGGCAGATTTCAGAGGTAGCTGTCCGTGTTTGTTACACAATGAAACAGTGCATGGGCTAGAACTCTGCACAGTGGCAGGCTCCCGAGTGTCAGTTTGTTAAACACTCAGTGGGCCCTTCGGGCAGACTGTAGTGGACATGCCCTCACTTCAAAGTGTCGGTCCCAGGCCAACAGCAGCATCTGAGAGCTTATGGTGGCAGCCTAGACCTCTAGAGTCAGAATCTGTAACAGGAGTTCCTAATACCAAATTGAAGTTTAGGAAATGTCCTACACAACATCTTTCCTAAATGCCACAGGTGAGGCTGTATCACCAAGCCCACTTCTGTTTCTGTAGGCTGGGCCTGGAGGTTTCAGGTGTCCCATTAGAGCAGTGGTTCTCAACCTTCCTAATGCCGCAGTGTATTTTCATTGTTAAAAAGGAGTCACAACGGGGTAGCACCTGTGGCTCAGTGAGTAGGGCACCAGCCCCACATACCATGGGTGCCAGGTTCAAATCTGGCACTGGCCAAACTGCAACAACAAAAAAAATAGCTGGGTATTGTGGCAGGCGCCCATAGTCCCAGCTACTCAAAAGGCTGAGGCAATAGAATTGCCTAAGCCCAGAAGTTGGGGGTTGCTATGAGTTGTGTGAGGCCACGGCACTCTACCGAGGGCAATAAAATGAGACTGTTGTTATTTTTTAAAAAAGGGGGTCACGGGCAGTGCCTGTGGCTCAGTGGGTAGGGTGCCAGCCCCATATACCAAGGGTGGTGGGTTCAAACCCAGCCCTGGCCAAACTGCAACAACAAAAAAATAGCCGGGCGTTCTGGCAGGTACCTGTAGTCCTAACTACTCAGGAGGCTGAGGCAAGAGAATCGCCTAAGCCCAAGGAGTTGGAGGTTGCTGTGAGCTGTGATGCCACAGCACCCTACTGAGGGTTAACAAGTGAGACTCTGTCGAAAAAAAGGGGGGGGTCGCGACCCACAGGTTGAGAACCACCACATTAGAGGGAAGGGACTGAGGTTCCAGTAGGCCCATCTTGAATGTAGGCACCATTCACTTTGGGGGCTGGATCATTGTCCCTGCAGTGGGGCTGTCCTGTGCATGTGGGATGCCCAGCAACATCCCTGAGCCCTGCCCACTGGACTCAGTAGTACTCCGCATTGTGACAATCAAAACTGCCTACAGATGCCAGGTGAGGTGGCTTATGCCTGTAATACCAGCACTTTGGGAGGTTGAGGTGGGAGAATCACTTTGGCTGGGAGTTTGAGCCCAGCCTAAGCAACATAGCAAGATCCTGTCTATAAAAAATTTAAAAATTATCCAGGTGTGGCAGGAGCCTATAGTCCTAGCTAGCTACTCAGGGGGCAGAGGCAAGAGAATCACCTGAGCCCATGAGTTCATTCTGCAGTGAGTTATAAGGGTGCCACTGCACTGTAGCCTGGGTGACAGAGCCAGGCCCTGTTTTAAGAAAATAAACGCAGGGTTGGTCTCTGTGCTCAGTGGTTAGGGCACCAGCCATAAACACCTAGACTGGAGGGTTCGCACCCAACCTGGGCCTGCTAAACAACAAAGACAACTGCAACAAAAAAATAGCCGAGTGTTGTGGCAAGCGCCTGTAGTCCCAGATACTTGGAAGACTGAGGCAAGAGAATCACTTAAGCCCAAGGGTTTGAGGTTTCTGTGAGCTGTGATGCCACAGCACTCAACTCAGGACGACAGAGTGCAACTCTGTCTCATAAAAAGAAAGAAAAACCCGCAGACATTGCTATGTCCCCCAAAAGGCCTGGGTCTACTATAGAGCACCCCTTACCTGTGTTTCCCATACCTGGCTCCACAGCACAGCCCCTTGGGAGTGAGTGAAATAGCAAAAAACAGGCTCCTGGTCCCCCCACCCCACCCCCGCATCAGCATCAGTGGGGTGAAGCCCTGCCAGGTCACTGCGAGCACTCCCCAGGGAGACAGTGGTGATCAATCCATGACTGCTAGAACACATTCAAAGGTACACTTAAAAGGTGAACTTCGCGGTGTGTCAATTACACCTCACAGCTGCTAATTAAAAATAAAGCAGCTCCCACATGATGCTGATGCAGCAACCCCACATGTGCCCCATGGTGACTAGAAGCCACCGTAATAAGTTCCCCAGGCAAGGTGGGAACATCTGGAGCCTCCAGCCAGGGCAGGAGCTGGGGCCTGGGAACTGGCTGTTTTCCAGCAGATGCAGAGGCCCTGCCCAGATGCCTGCAGCCTCTGTCCAGAACCTGGAACCTTCAAGACTACAGGAGATGGTTCGGCCCTGTGGCTCAATGGGCTAAGACACCAGCCATGTACACCTGAGCTGGCGGGTTCGAATCCAGCCCGGGCCCGCCTAACAATGACAGCTGCAACAAAAAGATGGCCGGGCGTTGTGGCGGGCGCCTATAGTTCCAGCTACTTGGGAGGCGGAGGCAGGAGACTCACTTGAGCCCAGGAATTAGAGGTTGCTGTGAGCTGTGATCACATGGCACTCTATGCAGGGTGCCAGCTTGAGGCTCTGTCTCAAAAAAAAAAAAAAAAAAAAAGACTACCGGAGATGGTGACAGCTATTACATGTTCAGGTGTGAAGTGGCTAAGATGCAAAAGTGCTGGTGGCCTATAAATGAGACTGTCCTGAGAGCTATCTAAGTAACACACAGGAAGCCAGCCTTGTTCCTTTGAAGTCCAGCCGTGGCTTTTAACTGTTGCCAAAATTCCACTTAAAAAACACCATTTGCATCCACGAGGTTGCTCAAAATCATGCGCTTTGGGGCTCTGCATGTCTGATTCGCAGAGTGTGCAGTAGCCCGTGGGATGAAGGCCGGGCCACCCCACCTCCAGGTAATAGGTAGATGCGCCTTTCCTGTCTGCAGGAAGGGCATGTTGTCTTAGGGGGTTGCAGACCCACAGTCCCTGATGTGGGCCTTGGCTTGCACACAGTATTTTACTTTTTAGAAAAATGTTTGCCAACATTTTAAAATCAAAAGGGTTTATGTGAATGAAACGCCTTGCTTCTGACTTAACCGTGTAAAACTGAAGAATGTGGCCCCAATTCCCTCAAAGCCACAACTGGCTGAAGCTGACCGTCATGCTGGGGACACAGTCCGGCCTCCTCCTGCCAGCCTGAGCCCACTCCACTGGCCACCAGGGACATCTGTGTATTCAGTTCCTGCCTCAGAGCCGGTTGGAATCCCAGAAGGGGACCTTGCTTTTCACCAGGACAAGCTGCTGAAGGAAATTCCTGCCCGGGGGTATGGGCACTCGGCTGGACGGCTGGACGCAGGCAGGCAGGCACCTCTTCCAGATGGTTTTAAAAGAGACAGGCTTGTCCTGTGAGACTCTTGGATGAAGGAGACACCCAAGGGCCACTGAGCATCCCCAGGCTCTTTCCAGTGGTGCAGCCAGAGTTCTCTGGGAACATACTGTGGCCAGCAGCAGAGAGCCAGGCTGACCCTGAGGCTGGCTGTGGGGTGGCCCCCAAACGGGTGGGTGGGGCAGCTGTGACCCTGGAGAACTCTGAGGGGCTTTTCACAGCGCCCAGGACCAAAGACACATGAGTCCTTTGACTGAGGTCTACCTCCCAGTGAGGGGGAGGCCTCCTGGGTTGGCCAAAATGGAGATCTTCTGAAGCAAGGCTATTTGTAACTCTTGCATTTGGAAAGGTTTTCGTTGGGTTTCTCATTCTGCATTTCTCTTAGGCTTTTAAGCCACAGCTTATAATTGGGTGATATATGGATTTGAAATGAGCCTTAAAAGAACACAGCTCTTTTGGGGGTAGGAGAGCCCTCCTGGGGAGGGCAGGAGTGGGGACACTTCCAGGATGACCAAGGTCTTGTCAGTGGCACAGCACAAGCCACTGTGGAGCCTGTTAGCAAAGTTGTGCCCTGCTTTCTAGGGCCATTTCTTATACCCGTAGGAGTAACACAGCAGCAAGTTTTGCTGGAGTCCATCTCTACAGATCTTGGTGACACCACAGCAAGAGGAGGGAGGGGGTGAGTGGAGAGAAAGATTTCCCTGGTAGTTATGTGTGTATTTGGAGGGTCGCTGCCCACAAATCCATGGAGAGTCAGAGGTCAAGCCAGCCAAGATGATGGTGACAGAGGGTCTCCAAGGAGTCTCCACACAAAAAGCTATTCTCTCTAGTGCCTGAACTTCCACCTTCCGCTGTCTGCCTTTGGTTACTGGGGATGCCCTTTCCCAGAACATTGGTGCTGTCAGTTGTTTATATCATAATAGGGTTACTGAGAGAAATGTTCAGAGACATTTCCCCTGCTTTGATGGGTCATGAGCTGGGCTCAGGAGTACAGTGTCCCCAAGCAGCATCTCCATTCCAACAGCACTTGAGCTGGGACCTTCTGCTCGGCAAGAAGCCTCTCCCTCCCCTTTCCTCTTGGTGCCACAAGAGGGAATGGATGCTCCCACCTGCCTCCCCACGTGATCAATTCATCTCAGTCTTAAAACTGATAAGTTTTGTATCCTGGGAACCTTTCTCCCAGGCTGGTCCCTGTCCAGCCTGGCCTTGCTGCTATGTCCCAGGCCAAGTGTGGTCCCATTGTGGACGAAGAGGCTAGGCCCAGGGCCTTCTGAAATCCCCACTCTGCTGGCCTCACCCCTGTTCTACGCTCCCCAGCTCCCTCCCTTGCTGTACAGGGCCAAGGGCCCTGGAGCAGGTTTGGCTCTCCGTATCAGCTTCCAAGGCCTGAAGCCCCCAGTGTAGAAGGGCTGGTCTACCACCATTTCTGTTGGGACCAGGCCAAAGGCCAGCTTGCCGCCCCCCCACCCAGGGACAGGACTGTCTTCTTCCAGGATTGCTGCCAGCTGGCCTGCTATGGGGCTGAAGTCCCACCTCCCCAAGCACCCAGAGGCCTGTTAGACTGCAGAGACACACCTGGGCTCTAGGAACTGACTCAACAACCTGAGAAAGGGGCTGGAAGGGCAGAGCCAAGTGGGAACACATATGAGGGCTACGAGGTGTGAAGGTCCCAGGGGCCATGTGTCTACCACAGCCTGGCCTGTGTGCTCTCCAGAAGCCGCTACCTCCCGGTTTAGCTGATTGAGGCTATGCCACCCCTGTAGTGGGAGAGGAAGATGTCAAGCTGCTCAAATCTAGCACGTTCAGCCTCTTTGGCCCAGAGAGTTCAGACCTTGCTGGGGGACTCTGGGTTTGTTGTCCCTCAGCTCCCGCCCACAGACTGAGCTGGGGTGGTGGCCATGGGAGCTTAGCAAGTCCCACTAGCGCACATGGAGGGTATTCATCCTGACTATGCCCTCATCTGCAGTCTAAAAAGTGGATGATTTTCCTCTGGAAATAAGTTGCAAAAAAATATTCATCTTTGATATAGGGGTTGGGGGTAGGCAGATGGCTGAGACAGGTAAGCCACAGGGCAGGAGGGGTTTGGCCTAATGTGGCCTTAGAGAAAAAAAGAGCAGTCAGGTGGGGCTGGATGCAGTGAGGAGCTGAGCCAGGGGCTGTGAGGCCATTAAGAACAGGGCAGATGGGCTGTGCCTGTGGCTCAAAGGAGTAGGGTGCCGGCCCCATTTGCCAGAGGTGGCGGGTTCAAACCTGGCCCCCCAAAAAAAAAAAAAAAAAAAAAATAGAACGCGGCATATGGCTAGGCCCATAATCCTAGCACGTTAAGAGGCTGAAGTGGATGGATTGCTTGAGCTCAGGAGTTCCAGACCAGTTTGAGCAAAAGCAAGGTCAAGACCCTATCTCTAAAAACTAGCCAGGCGTGGGCGGTGCCTATGTCTCAGTCAGTAAGGCGCCAGCCCCATATACCGAGGGTAGAGGGTTCAAACCCAGCCCCTGCAACAAAGAAACAGCCGGGTGTTGTGGCTGGCGCCTGTGGTCCCAGCTACTGAGGAGGCTGAGGCAAGAGAGTCGCGTAAGCCTAGATGTTGGAGTTTGCTGTGAGCTGTGTGGACGCCACGGCACTCTACCAAGGACAATAAAGTGAGACTCTGTCTCTACAAAAAAAAAAACAAAAAACTAGCCAGGTGTGATGGTGGGCGCCTATAGTCCCAGCTACTTGGGAGGCTGAGGCAAGAACATTGCTTGAGCCCAAGAGTTTCATGTTGCTGTGAGCTATGAGGCCAGGGCACTGTACTGAGGGCCACAAAGTGAGACTCTGTCTTAAAAAAAAAAAAAAAAAAAAGGGCAGGTGTGCAGCGTTCCCAGACTTAGGGCCACCCAGACCTGGGGAGAGCCTGGAGTCTCCATCTTCCCCAGGGCAGCCAGAGGGGACCGAGTGAGAAGCCTTGTGCAGGCTCCCCCGGATAGCTCTCCCCAGGCCCCCACCTGTCTCCCTCCCAGGGATCTAGTGCACCCGGGGGGGTGGAGGCAGGGGCTGACACCTGTGCTGTGACACTAGGACAAAAAGGGCAAAACTGGAGAGCTCAGGCAAGAAGGGAAGAGGAAGCGAGACCTAGAGAGGAGGAAGGGGCGGAAATTGAGCCAGAAGCTTCACCGGCCCCATGAGGTGGGCGTGGGGAGCTCCAGGGCTGGTCACCAAGTTGCCGTAGCAAGACTCCTGACCTCACGATTTGCTCTTTTTCCACCAAGCATACGGGCAGCAAACTCAGAAACCAGAAAGACTCAAACCAGGCGTGCAGTGGCCCAGCCAGGGACAGATAGAACCATCCCGGGTATCCTGGGGCCATGGCACCAGCCTCCTCACAGATTAGCCAAGGAGTAAATAGAAACAACCCAACTTTGTGAACTGCCCAATGTGTAACAGTGATTACTGGCACAAATAAAAAACGATGCATGTAGTAAGATTTGGTCCCCGTGGGAAAATTGGTCTTAATAGCCCCAATGAAACGCACGGTGGTGGTAGCTGTAATTGGAACAGATTCTGATGAAATCGCTTCAGCAAATAAAAAGTGTTTTCAAAACCACTTTGTGTTGTATTTAAAATTGGTCAAGGAATTAAATTGGCTTGATGGAAAATTCACTCTAGAAATCTGCGTTCTCCATGAAAATGCAGAATAAGGAGGTCTGCGTTGTTTGTATTTATATGCACGGAGTTAAAACAGTCACTGGGTCAACAGGGGGTGCCCCTTAGCAGACCCCTCCCCTACATCCAGGGTCCCTCTGCCCTGTCCTGGGTCAGGAGCAGGTGCCAAGGTCTGAGCTGGATGTGTGGAGGGGACCTGGCAGTGGGACACAAGGTAGTGGGCTCATAGGTTGGAGGGCTCCTTGGGGGGCTGCGTATTGGCTCGGGATTGGAAGCGCAGAGGTCTCGAGGGTCTGGCGGGCCCTGGGGCTTGCTGGGGGTCCCTTGAGTGTGGGACCATCGGTGGCAGCGGCGGCAGGGAAGGCGGCCAAGCTGGCATCATCAGCTGAGGGCCGGGGAGGTTTGAGTAGGCATCCCTGGCGCGAGGGCCCAGGCCTGGGGGCAGGAGAGACCCAAGATGTGTCCTAAGAGCACCCTACAGATGCCAGCCTGATGGGGGCATCCCCACCAAGTAGGAGAGTGCTTTACATGCATGGCAGGGTGGGTGCCACACCTCACCTGGTCCCCAGCACCCTAAACTTCCAGGGGTAACTCAAGATAAGTGACACTGGAAATGGGTGCCAAAGTGGAGCAGAGCACCCAGGAGAGAACACAGGGCTCAGGTCCCCGCTCATCAGCTCTGCGATCTTGGGCCTCAGGTCCTTTCTCCTTAAAGGGGTTAATAGTACCGGCCTTCCAGGCAGAATTGGATGAGATAAGGAAGAAAGTTCCCTGCAAACTGTGAAGTGTCCCAGTGCCTGGACCTGGCAATACTGATTGAAGGAGTGTATGGGCTCAGAGCATTCCAGCTGGTTCAAGTGTTCCCCAGCAGAGAGGCCCAGGGCAACCAATGGCTCCCTGTCCCACCCTAGCAACTGGGTGGACACCTGGGGACAGATGCCTGGTCTGGGTTTCTGATATGGCTCCTGGGGCCAGAAAGCTCCCCTGAAGGGCAAAGCAACAGCCCTGAGCAGCTGGGGAAGTCCCACGGCACTATCTCTCTGGCCGGACGATGGTGTGCTGGTGGGCAGTGGGCTGCCAGTATGTGGCAGGGCAGATAAGAGGTGGGTGGGTAGAGGTGGGGACAATAGTGAGGGACCAGAGACCCACTCAGCTGGGCCAGGGGTGGGGGTGAGGTACTCACAGGAGTAGATAGCACCAAACAGGTCACTGTAATGCTCAGGGTCATACAGGCTTTGAGATTGAGGACATGGAAACTTCACAGCTTAGCAGAATAGAAAAGGAGAAGAGATGGGAGTGAGGGGGCTCTTCCAGAATTTGGTGCCCCCCAGGACCCCAGTCCTGCTCTCTGGCCCTGTATCAGGCCAGACACTCCACTGTGGAGAACCGGTGCTGTTTCCCAGGTCCACCTGCACCCTCCACACTCAACCCTGGCCCATTTCTTTATGGAAGACTGTTCCTCCCTCCTTGCCTTTTCGAATCTAGGCTAAGGTAGTAAAAGAAGTTGGGTTTTTTTTTTGTTTTTAGACAGGATCTTGCTCTTTCATCCAGGTTGGAGTGAAGTGGCACAATCATAACTCACTGCAGTCTCCAACTTCTGGCCTCCCTAAAGTGCTGAAACTACAGGTGTGAGCCATCATGCCTGGCAAAGAAGACTTCGTGAATGTAACGCTAGGCCTGGGAGGAGAGTGACGCTTTTTTTTTTGAGACGGAGCCTCAAGCTGTCACCCTGGACAGAGTGCTATAGCATCATAGCTCACAGCAACCTCCAGGTCCTGGGCTCAAGCGAGTCTCCTGCCTCTGTCTCCCAAGTAGCTGGGACTACAGGCACCCACCACAACGCCCGGCTATTTTTTAGTTGCAGCCGTCATTGTTGTTTGGTGGGCCTGGGCTGGATTCGAACCCGCCATCTCAGGTGTATGTGGCTGGTGCCTTAGCTGCTTCAGAGAATGATGCTGTTTTAGCATAGTAAGACCCTAGTAAAATGCTGGCAAGATTACTGGCAGTTACATGTTTAGCCATTTGTTCCCACCAGGGCCAAACCAAAAAATGCTCCCTCCCCCATCTTCTGTCCTTCACTTTTTTTTTTTTTAGCTTTTGTGGTTTTGAAACAGAGTCTCACTCTGTTGTCCCAGACTCGGTGTCATGGCCTCAGGCTAGCTCACAGCAAGTTTAAACTCCTGGGCTCAAGCAATCCTCTTATCTCAGTCTGCAGACTAGGTGAGACTACAGGCTCCCACCATGATCCCTAGCTAAGTTTTCAATTTTTTTTTTTTAGTTGAGATGGGGGTCTCACTCTAGGCTGAAAGTCCTGAGCTCAAGCGATCCTCCCAGACTGCTGGGATTACAGGCATGAGCCACTGCAACTGGGTTTTTTTTTTTTTTTGCATTTTTTGAGGTACAACTCATGTAATATAAAATCAACCATTTTTAAAGTGCACAATTCAGAGGCATTTGGTACATTCAATGTTGTACGACACCACCTCTATCTAGTTCCAGAACAGTTCCATCATCCTAAAGGGAGCCCCTGTCCCATTAAGCAGTTACTCCCAACTCCCCTGCTCCAGACACTGACAACCGCCAGTTCTCCTGTGTCTATACATTTGCCTATTCTGGACATTTCATGGATACAGAATCTTACGACGTGCTGCCTTTTGGGTCTGGCTCCATCCCTTGCTTTTGAGCCCCAAACTTCCTCTTCACTGTCTGGTCAAGAATCACTGTGTCCCCCACAGGTCGCCCACCTCAATCCTTGCAACACAGGGACACCTCACACAGCAGAGAGGGAAGCTTCCCAGGTGGCCCAAGTGGTCCTTGTAAGAGGGAGGCAGGAGTCAGATAAAACGTGACAATAGAATCAAAGGCCAGAGTGATGAACAGGGATGGAAAGAGACTCTCCCCTGAACCCCCCCAGGAGAAGCACAGTGTTACTTTGACCTTAGACCAGTGAGACTGATTCCAGACTTCTTTTTTTTTTTTCTTTGAGACAGAGTCTACTTTGTCCCCCTCGATAAGAGTGCTGTGGTGTCATAGCTCACAGCAACCTCGAACTCTTGGGCTCAATCGATTCTCTTGCCTCAGCCTCCTGAATAGCTGAGACTACAGGTGCCCACCACAATGCCTGGCTATTTTTAGAGGTGGAGTTTTGCTCTGGCTTGAGGTGGTCTTGAACCCATGAGCTCAGGCAATCCACCCGCCTTGGCCTCCCAGAGTACTAGGATTACAGGCATGAGCCACCTCACCTGGCTCATACTTATTCTATTTTTTTTTTTTGAGACAGAGTCTCACTTTGTCACCCTGGGTACAGTGCCATGGCACCATAGCTCACAGCAACCTCCCACTCTTGGGCTCAAGCAATACTCTTGCCTCAGCCTCCAAGTAGTTGGGATTATAGGTGCCCACCACAACACCCAGCTATTTTTTTTTTTTTTTTTGAGACAGAGCCTCAAGCTGTTGCCCTGGGTAGAGTGCTGTGACATCACAGCTCACAGCAACCTCCAACTCTTGGGTTTAAACGATTCTCTTGCCTCAGTCTCCCAAGTAGCTTGGACTACAGGCATCTGCCGCAATGCCCAGCTATTTTTTTTTTTTTTTTTTTTTTTTGTAGAGACAGTCTCACTTTATCACCCTCAGTAGAGTGCGGTGGCATCACACACACAGCTCATAGCAACCTTAAACTCTTGGGTTTAAACGATTCTCTTGCCTCAGTCTCCCAAAGAGCTGGGACTACAGGTGCCCACCACAATGCCTGGCTATT